>VDFB02161347.1:0-12004 GCA_007258455.2 Sequoia sempervirens | reverse complement strand
GGCGAAGTGAGGTTAAGAAATTGATTTGGATATTACAGTATTCCCAATAGACAAATTGTCTCTTCAGATTACTGCGTTGGTGTACATGACAATGTAATGCATGACATAAAATTTAATGCTTTGTAAGGTTAGATACTAGATCTTTTGGTCATGGTTGTACCAAATATAACTTGAGAATGAGGTTGCGCCCATCCATAGTGGACAATATATAATTAAATTTAAACGCATGTAGCTTCAGGTATCAATAATGAAAACATGAGCTTGATATACATGCGTACCAAGCACTATTATTTACACAAGTATCATAGGAAAGCAGATATCATACAAAAAAATCAATAAAAATACTATATATCATTAGGGCGCCATACAAAATAATATATTTGTAGATTTACAACCATTAATAAACTCATATCAGAAAATCTATTAATGTCTACTTTTAATAACAAAGGAAATTCTTCAATCATTTCCTAAAACTCCAAATACAAGCAATTATTATCATTTCACAACCATATTTAACGACAATCTTATATCTGGTATATTCTTATGAGCATTTGTTTTTTATTCATTTCTTCTTTATAGTACTAATACTTTTCTAATCTTTTTTTTTTATATTTTGTGCAGGTTCCGTAAAGTGAATAACCTATCAATCAACAAACCCTACAACAAAATTTCCAGAATTTCAAACACAAGAAATTGTATTCAAGAAGAGAATTTGTTTAAACTCGAAACTCGCTGAAATCAATTCTTGAAAACTTCTGTCAACCCCAAAAGCAATTCACCAAACTTCAATGAAGAAATATTGATCAACCTCTCTTCAAAATTGCGCTTGTAAACAAAATATTAAGAGGAAAGTTCTTCTGAAGCAATTGCCGTGAAACAATCCACTGAAAACTACTGTCGTAAAAATTCTTCCCATGAATGTTAATCATTCCAAATCCCCCTTTTTGATATTAATTCATGCAATTCAATTTCAATCATCAAATTTTTAATTGATAGTACAATTCACATTGTAAATAACTCATTCAATTCAACTCATTCTTAAAATATCAGAACAAACCTTTAACTAATAATCAGAGATTCTTATCTCGTTGAAAATATCTTGTTTTAAAAATATCTATTTCACACAATTCAATTTACACAATTAAAACAACAATAATATTATTTTAATTAAAACATTGCAAAGAAATAACTTATTTAATTTAACTTAATAAATTAAATCATTAACGTTGGTTAAAACATTAATAAACATTTTAATATAATTAAATATTATATTCGCAAACACAAAAAAAAATATATTTGAACACGACAAGAGATAACTAGGCTACACGGGGTAATACAGAGATACTCGTTCAAAAACGAATGATGGTTTAAAAGGACTTGTCAATACCTTCGACAACATATTTATAATGAATTAGGGTATGCTCAGACCTGACAAGCAGGTGGAGCCGTTACCCGGTACCTGTGTCTATAGGAAAACATCAAGGTTAAAACATATATATATAAACTCATGTTAGAAAACACACCGTGAACAAGAATTGCAGCGTAGCAGGGTACTGACAAATGAGTAATGCTACATTGTCTTATCCACTGACACAAACGAGCAAGATCAATCATATACAATCATATCAACATGATAACATAAGCAATAATCATAACCAATAAGCCATATCATGAATGAATCTATCACAGTATCATCAAACCAACATAATCAAATAACCAGGATGTCAATGTATCATCCGCAAAATGAAAACAACATAGTATCTAGAATCACCTCAGAAATGAAACAACATAGTATCACAATGAACTAAGCATATAACAAGCAAAATCAAACTAAAGAAACTAAGATAGGAAGTCACAACGGGAGGGTCACCTCACGGTACCGGCGTGTCCGATTGAAGAACACAATAAAGTGGTATGGTGCCCACTTGAGCCGAGTTGGGTTAAGTTGAATTTCGATGGGGCTTCCAAAGGAAATCCAAGATCTTCTGGTGCGGGTTGCATTGTGAGGGACAGTCGTGGGGAGGTGTTGGGTTTGTTGGCTACTGCTCTTCTAGAAGGGACAAACAATGATGCAGAGTTCCAAGCCCTTCTATTGAGCATAAATCTTTGTCGATAATTAAAAGCAACCAAGGTAGTAATTGAAGGAGATTCCACACTTGTGATTAATGCCTTACGATCAAGGCAAATCTTGAACTGGAAGCTAGGGGAGAAGCTTAAGGTTGCGTTGGGTTGGATAGGAGGTTTTGAGTAGGTAATGTTTAATCATATTTTTTGAGAAGGGAACAAAGAAGCTTACTTCTTGTCCAATTTGGGAGTGGATGGTCCAGATAGGAAAGTTATTAATAAGATTTTAGCATAAATTTAGTGGGTGGTTGGGCAGGTGCCCCTCCACATTGGTGGAGGGTTTTTGAAGGGGCATGACTCATATTTTACCTGGCTCATTTAATGGTTTGGCCGCCGTTGATTTGATTGGAAGAGATTATATTGACAAGTGGTGTTGGTCTCAGGGTACGTCGATCACAGAGAGTACATGCATAGTTGTTAGTTGGCATGCGATCATCATTTCAAGGAATGCTCAATGTTTAAGGCCAAAGTCACAGGATGGATTTTCATGCAGGGATAGATTGCCTTGCATCGCCATAATTCCTCGCTCGTGTGATGTGAGCTAGGTCTGGTGGTCGTGGGTATTATTAATGGAAGTTGGTGTCGGTGGCTTGTTAATGTGTGGTGTGAAGAGTTTATGTGGTGTTTTAGATGGTAGTGTTCTGGCCGACGGTGTTCAACTTCTAGTGGATTTGAAGATGGCAATACCGAGTCGCTCCAATTTTATTATTTCTGTGTTTGTGGAGGGGCTAGAGTCATTTGGTGTAGACACACCCATTTCTTTGTTGGCGACAGAGAGACAAGCCACCTTCAGGGAAATTAGTGACCAGAGGCTTAAGCATATTCTACTTGATAGTGATCCTTTGGTCTTGGTAGCTATAAAAATGGTGTTACGAAAAGGCCATTTGGAGAGAAAGGAGTATGCACGAGATAATGCATACATTTCTTCATGCTTTCTGGACATGTTGCTGGATGTTGAGGTGTCTAAGATGGAGGCCAAGGAATTGCTCATGTGCCTATTCCATGAGGATTTTTTGGGTGGTTTAGAGGAGACTCTTAAAGCGACATTTGTTGGCAAAGGGATTTTGTGTTCATCAGATTTGGAGTTGCTCTGGAAATGAACAAGGCAGTGAAAGTCTTCCCTTTCCTCCTGGATTTGAAAGGGGCTAAGCTTTTGCGTCATTGGATGGTCTCGGTTGTGGCCGATTGGAATTCTTGAAAAGTGAGTTATCTTTATGAGATTTCCACAATGCTGTCATCTCCTTAGCTCTTTATCATCCACGATGATGGATCGCGAGTGTGTGATCTGGCGTTGATGAAAAACTCTAACACAATCAAAAAATCAGAAATCATAAAGATCTCTTGGCTGCTTTATCATCGATGATGGATCGCGAGTGTGATCGAAGCGTTGATAGAAAAACTCTAACACAATCAAAAATCGGAAATCATAAAATCTTCAAAGGCTAGGTGAGAATTGGTGGAGGAAGGTTTGGACTGGGTGGTTGATTTTGATACATTTGCAAAATTGAATGGGTTTCTTTGAGGTTCGGCCTATTTTTGTTTGATATTTTTGCTCGATGGATGGTAGTTTAGATTTTGGGCCCTTCAGTTATGGCTTGGTCGAAGCCAATTTTGGTTGATCTCTGTGTATTTCTTAGGTAGATTGGTGGTATCTTTCAAGTTTTTTGGCTTCTGGTTCCGTGATGACTTCCTGCATAGCAAACATATTGTATTGCTGTTTTTTATTATTAATAAAATATCTAACCCTTACGTATAAAAAAAAAAAATTGATACGTTGTGATTAATCTTACCTTCAATATTATAATTTTAAATCTAAATCTAAAGGAAAAAAATTGATTATAGTATATAGTGCATGATGTTAGTGAATTATATATAGACTATTAAAGTGTCTATATAGTTTAGTTGAGATTTTACATCAAGTTTAAAATAAGGGTTCATTGACAAGTGAAAAATAAATTTCCTTGATCATGTGTCAAAATTTTCACATCAAGTTTAAAATAAAGGTTCATTGGCAAATGGAATATACATTTCTTTGATCATCTCCCAAACTTTTTGTCCAGTTTTGATGTTATTGTACCAAATCTTTGATACCTGCAATGCATATTAGATAACTTGCTCAACAAATCCTTATAATAAATTAAGACAATGATTATAAGGGAAAGATTGTGAGTACCTTGCAATGGACAGCTGTGTGTGACTTTGTCATGAACTATAAAAGAGGATGATGTAATTAGTTGTAGGTCTTGTTGTTCAATTATAATGAGAATCTTGGACAACACCATATGCTCTTTTAGTGTGTTTGTTGTGATTAATACACGTGAATACATCCGATCAACCTTCACCATAGGAAATCCATTCCCCTCTTTGTAACTTGAGTAAAAATCGTTTACCACTTTACAATCATTGATTTTCATCTTTATCTCATCTCTTTTCTTAGAAAGCACATCTACCTTCTTCTTCATATAACATATATAATCCATAGCTCTAGACAAAATATCAATATTTGCAATTTTTTTCTGTTGTATCACATTAATCAAAAGAAATATGTTAATACAAATATAAAGTTTAAATTTATTAATATTGTATTCAAATCTTAGCCAAATAAAAGTCCTTGTTTTTTATTTATTGTTTACATAATTCAATATAATCACAACAAGATGCTAATATAAAAGATATAAAAAAAAAATTTATAATAAAAAAGTTAATATTTACATTTATAGATATCCTATTAAAATCATATAAATAAATGCAATATTAAAGTTAAAAATATATTATACCTTAAATCTAAGATCATCCATTCACTTTTTTATTATTAATTTCATACATCTTAAAAGACTAAATCTTACTGAATACATAAACCGTGGCCCTTGAAAAATAAAATCAAAACAGTCTCCCATCCAATAACTACAAAATAATACAAATAACTGCAAAAAAAATGCATGGGAACTAAGAAGATAACAGGAAAACCCCAACAATTTATAACTTTTAGGAAATGAGAAAGGAAGAAAGCTTGGGTGACATTAATGCATATTCAAGCCTTACCTTGGTTTTGTTCCTCTGTGGTGGCAGCAAAGATACTAAATCTGAAAAGCGGGATCTCATTCTCTTTCTCTTCACCCTTTCTCTTGCACAGCTACTGCTTATCTTATCAATGCCCTCACCATTGCCTTCTGCAATTGTAAGATGAAAGGGGTAATCTTTTGATGGTATACAATCAGCTTGAGCAGAAACAGCAAAGGAGCCATGCCCATCAAATGGCAATACCTCACACCCTACAATATCATATAATTCTTCATTCTCTGCTTCTTTACCAGGAAAAGTTGCAGAAAGCAGATCAGCTTGAGCAGAAGCAGCAGAGGAGCCATGCCCATCAGATGGCAATAGCCCACACCCTACATTATCATATGACTCTCCATTCTCTACTTCTTTAACAGAAAAAGTTGCAGAGAACAAATCAGCTTGAGCAGAAGAAGCAGAACATAACCCTTCATTCTTTCCTTCATTAGCAGGAAATATTGCAGAAAAGAGATCAACTTGAGCAGAAAAAGCAGAAGAGCCATGCCCATCAGATGTCAATAGCCCACACCCTACATTATCTACTTCTTTAACAGAAAAAGTTGCAGAGAACAAATCAGCTTGAGCAGAAGAAGCAGAACATAACCCTTCATTCTTTCCTTCATTAGAAGGAAAAGTTGCAGAAAAGAGATCAACTTGAGCAGAAGGAGAGAAGCCATGCCCATCCAATGACAATAACCCACACTCTACATTATCACATAACTCTCCTTTCTCTACTTCTTTAACATGAAAAGTTGCAGAGAACAAATCAGCTTGAGCAGAAGAAGCAGAGGAGCCATGCCCATCATATGGCAATAGCCCACATCCTACAATATCACATATCTCTCCATTCTCAGACTCCATAGCAGGAAAAGTTGCAGAAAACAAATCAGAGAAACCATTCATTTTTGGGTATGAATACACAAGATGCAAGAACACGTTATTATAGAGGGGAACTTTAAATTTTTAATTTGTTTTTTGAGATAACACGTTTGATAAATGGAAGGGGCACATGCGTTTTTGTTTTTCAGATGTTTTATGGCGTAACAGACATTCATAAGAATATATCATTTAAGGATTCGGTTCCCAATTTTTAAAGCCATTTGTGTTTATCCAATTGAATGATAGCACAATAATAAGATTTTTAATGAGCACACATAAAATTCTCAATCACCGATTAAAATATGAAATTATTTGCTTGAGGATTACGATGATTGTGGATGCCATGGAAATTTGTCAAGGACGAAGGAGAATAAATTAATTTTTGATTGTTATAAGTAAAAAATAACTTAAAATTTAGTTGCACTAGTAAAGAATAATGGAGAAAAAGTAATAAATAATTGATTGTGTATTGTCTATTGCAGGGGCAAGGATAGAGAAATAAGTATAAAATTGATGTACTGATTTGAAATATTAATTTAGAAATTGGATTTTGATGTACGATTGGAAAGTTAGTTGGGAAGGTGTGTTGGGGAGGTAGTTGTAAGTCTCAAGAAGAATGCAAGTTGACAAGTTTTATTTCATTATAGTTTCAATTCAAAGGAAGGAAAATAAATATTATATTTGATACATGTTATTTGACAAATCTTATTTGTCAAAATCCAGTGAATGAACTTAGTTTGAAGATGGAGAATCCCCCAAATTAATATCCATTATGGTGGATGGAAAAAATTGGTAAAATTATTAGTCGCAAAGACATATAAAATTAAATTTGAGCTTAATGTAGAATTCTCCAATGAGGTGATGGTATATTTAATTCCACTAGAGGTTTGTTGGGTTGTTCCTAGAAATCCATTCCTCACTATCTAGGATGCTATTTTCTATAGTAGAGAGATGAAATATTAGTTTTCAAAGGATGGTAAAGAATATACATTCTCAATTGACAAATTTACAATATTTCCATGGTAAGTCCTTCAAATCCAAGTGATCAATGCTAGTGGTGGGTTTGTACTATTAAATTATTACATGGAAAATAAAAAGGTGAGGTAGTTGAATCTTTTTTTGATGAATAAGTGTCTTATATTACTTGTAAAAATAGATTATATTACACATTCACTAAAAAAGATGGGTGGAAGGAGTCGCAACCCAAAGTCCAAATGAGGCCTAGTTTGAATTGTCAAAACAAAGAGAAAATACAAAGCCAATAAGTGGTGAGAGCTATACCACTAGGAGGTGGAGTGAATCATAGTCATCTAGTAACATGGATCAAACTGGTCTATGTGATGAATACAAACAACAGGGAAAATACTATGGATGAAATGGTATAATAGTTTAAGGGAGACCTTCCAAGAGCTTAAGAGATACAACTATGTAGAGTAATAGATTTGCATGAGATCCAATTTCTACTTAATATTTCCTCTTCCCAACATAGGAATCTATTGGAAAATCCTAGAGTAAGATAAAGAAATAAAGATAAAATTGTTCAAGAACTTATTGACCAAGGAGTGATTAAACTAGTAACGTTTCCTTGTAGTTCTTTAATAACAGTGATGTCAAAGAAAGAAAACACTTGGTAGATGTATGTGGACTTCAAGAACATGTATCCACTACCATGGAAAATTTCTCTTTGAACAATTGCCCCATGCTAACTATTCTACCAAGATAGATCTCAAATCTAGATATTGCAAAGTTAGAATTAAGGAAGATGTGTGGAAAACAAATCTTAAGATAAAAACAATATGCATTGTTCAAGTATTTCCATTCAAATTGTCAAGTTACAAAATAGTAACATTCATGAGGCTTATGAATGATGTATTAAGACCATTTATTAACTTATGATAAAAAAAGTCATATTAGGAATTGAGTACCCAAAAAAATAAAGAGATACAATATAAGGGGTCTAAACAAAGTACTTGCCACAACACTAGTATATCAAGAAGCAAAAGTTAGATAGTTGGAAGAATTTTCCCAAATTTTCAAAGGAGGAAGAATGGATAAGGATTATTCTTAGTAGGATAAACATGATGAATATAACTACGTATAAAAACCTTACCACATCACAAAGAGAGTCCATACAAGTGGTAATGGGGCTAAGTGCACAAGGAAAAGTTCCTTCAAAGAGGGTCATCAAAAATGAAAAAGTCACTAAATTAATTGGTGTAACATATCATGGGAGGAGATTGGATGTTAAAAATATCATTAACCATGTAGTGTGGTATTCTAGCATGGGTATCCCATACAAATTATACTACACTAACTGTGAGGATTATGTCATCGTGACATCAATCTACTCAACCCATGAAATTGTGGTAGAAGGAAAGGAGATAGAACACTATGGGGTCTTGTGGGAGTAACTTCTAAAGAGAATTTGTCATGCCCATATTTTTCACTACTAAAACACAACACATACCCAAAAAAATTTAATTTAGGACATAAAACAAGACATGTTTACGAAAAAAAACTTTTAGTGCATTTGATGGCATCATAACTATTACACACATAGTATGAGAATGAAGCAAATATGAAATGTTTTAGGGAACTTAAGTCTCAACCCAACATGAGGTAACCTATTTGATTTAGGTGTTTAACAGAAAAATTTGAAGGAGAAACATTCATATGAAAAACCTTAAATTAGTGACATTTCGAGTCCTAGACTCAATCAACAAGACTAGAGATTTCAAGGGGTATTACCATCTAGAACAATTATTTAACAATAATTGTATGCTAGATCAATTATCAAAATTAAACAGTTATAAATTTATATAAACTTAACCTCCACAATGATCTTTTACATTACCCCAAAATAAATTTAAACGAGTAACATGATTAGTAATATATTTGAATATAAAAAGTATTTATTGAATTAATCCACTAACTAAATAGATCATAGAATTCATAAGTACAGGAAAAAAATTCAATCCTCATTCAACTTAACATATTTCCTTGACTATTCGTCTAACACTAAGGTCACAATTTAACTTTTTTTAAACTATTGAATTTCAATTATTGTTAAAACAATTATTGACAACACAAGTTCACTAATCATAACACTAATTAATTTTAAACATAATTCTTTGGCACTAATTCTAAACTTAAATTTTAGATAATAAGTTTTAAGTTAATCAAAGAAGCCACCAGTTATTAAATACTTTCAAGTTGATAGAGAAATATGTTTGTGTTGGTAAGTGGATTGGCACTTGAAATGATACTTGAATCACCCAATAGAAAGTGGTGATAACACACCAAGAGTTGGAGAGATTGTGTAGGGTCATAACAAATTTTGTTCATAGGGATGTTTACTTGACAATATAAATAATTAGAAGATGGACATTAAACATTTAATATTAGTTCTGCTTTTAGCTTAAGGGATGTTGTTAAACATGAAGTATGGATTTTGTAATACTTGGTTTGTTGGAATTATAAAGTAGTTTGTTAATTAGAGTGATAAGGGAAGTTACAACGTAAATAATCTTAGCGGTTATGAAGTGGAAATGAAATAGTTTTTTTCAATAAATTAAAAAAGGGGGAAAGAAAGGAGAAAGGGACTAGTAACGAATGGAAAAAGAAAGATTCTTGGAACGATGAAGGGGAGCTAGAGGGAAGAGGCATAAGAGGTAATTGGCATAGGAAAAATGGTAAGAAAAATTTGTTGATCATGGTAAGAACTCGATTTTACTCCCCTATATAAGAGTAGTAGCACAATAGACAGTTAGTTTACTAGTTTATTGAGTGCTGAATGTTAGCCTGCAGACTTATTTCATTGATTATGACATAAAACGTGAATGAACAATTTCCTATGTGCATAGAATTAACTTAATGGAATTATTTCCCCATGTTGAATTTGAGAGTTTCAACATGTCTAAGGTCTTGCTATAGCTTCAATTACTGAAGTTGGTATTCTAAGGCTTCAGAATTTCCATGAAGCACTCGTTGCTGACAAGTTTTGTACTCCTTTCATGAAAGAAATCCCAAATACGATGTTTCTAGGTAAATATTGCTGATAAGTGATACTGGTGTACAATGCCATGCAACACAGTTCACAGAATGTTCATAGTTTGCATAAATAATTACATGTGCTTAGTTTTGTTTGTTAAATACATTTAAGAGAAATTTCTTACAAAAGAGGACTCAAACAATCATTTGTCTAGTGAATATTATTGTAGATCAACTGATTGCATTTTACTTTCACTACGAATAAAAGTTCCCTTTTGTTGATGAAGGTTTTGAAGATAAGGAGTGGAAAATTGAAGAAAGCAAGTTGTCGCTCTCAAGGTGGAGATCCCATTGTCTTTTGTGAACTTGATTCAGAATTACCTTCACTATAATAGGAAAAAAATATCTATTCAAATCTCAGTTGTGTTTTAGGAACTCAAATTCCTCCAGACTGGAAAATTAGCTGTAATGCGGTCCTTCTTCAGGAAATAGTGAAATAAAATATGAATTCATTAGTTCATCTATCTGTTGGCTTAATTATATATATATATATGTTTGTTTGGAAAGTAATTGTAAGGTTGTTAAAACTAACAGTACTTTTCAAAAATAATAGTTAATGTTTCTTTCAAAATATACAACATTTGGCATGTGGAGTCCTACTAAGAGGTCCTATCTCTTGGGATTTTCCCTTGGTTTCCTTAAAAGTTGATGTGAGTGTGTTATTATGCGAATATTTATCTTGTTTATTGAGAAATTTTATTAGTAGGCATCATAGATTGCATGTGAAATGGCAATATTCATCTACATTTGAGAGGGGCAACTCCCTTATATGATGGGGGTGTTTATAGTTTTTGTGTACTTTTAACCTAAAAGTACATAAAGTAGAAAAGACAAAACTAAAGGAAATGAATAATAGGGACCCCAATAGTAGACATACGAAGACCAATTGAGATTTCACAATTGATAATAGATTACAAAGGAGGTTTATCACAAAATATGTCTCTAATATCCAATGATGATGAAAGAAGGATAACAAACCTCAACATACGAGGAGATAAGTTACTCTGACGCATTCAAACCAAGATATTAGGGTATGATTGTGTTTCATCAATCACATATAAATAACCAATAAATCACATAATTACACAAAAGGATTACCAATTTAACTTATGAGAAATCAATAATAATAATTGAAAATACATTTTGGAAATACAAACCAAATACATTCTTTATTATATTTATGAAATTATATAATCTCATAAAACCTTTAAGTAGGAAGTGTCAAGACAACAGTCATAAAAAAAAGTATACATAAAAATTTCTCTAAAGTTTCCCCTTCTATAAAAGTCCCCCCTTTCAATAGAAAGAGCCTTATATTTATAGGATCCCTCTTGTAACTATTGTCATGAGGATAGTACCCTTAGCCAAGTGTAAAACTCAACTATCTTGTGAAACATTAGATTCATCTTTAGACTATGGGTTGTCTATGGTAAAGATGAACCTCTAGAGCGGGTTGGTTTCCCTTATGAACCTCCTATAAACCACTGTTGGTCAGGAAAACGGATAGAAGAACTTAAATGAAAATATTACTAACCCTAGGAGGTGATGAACCAATAATAAAAACCTATATTGCAGCCTCAACACACAAACTCTCTTAAAATCTCAACAAGTCCTCACACAACTCAATGTTCTACTTGCTCACACATCAATATTTCATAAGAAGGTCAACTGCTTATTTAAAAGGAAAACCAAGAATGTTCTCACAACCAAAATCTTATCATTGATGACACAATTTATGACCCACATATAACACATATCTTCTACTCAAAGGTATTGGAATGAGACAACATATTTGTGGGCTAATCATTAATCACAGAAAATATGCATCAATCACCCATACACGCATAATATAATAGATATTGAGAAGGTGAAATCATTGTATTCTATTGATCAC
>VDFB02161346.1:0-19903 GCA_007258455.2 Sequoia sempervirens | reverse complement strand
CTTAATGGCCTCCATATAAGCATCTAGCAAGGCGTTTGGAGGGTTTGGTCTCCATTTAAGGAAAGTGGTTGTAAGGCTTCCAAGGGATTCATAATAAAATTCTATGGTAGTAGCATTATCCACAACATAGGGTGCTTGTAATCTAGTGTATGCATAGTGGAATCTATTATTAAATGACCCTATGGGCTCATTGACCTCCCTCTTAACCTTTGTAAACTGTAGATACAAATCATTGGCACTAATAGGAATTTTAAATTTCTATAAGAAGGCATTTTCAAGCTCACTCCAATTGTGTATGGATCCAGAAGGTAGATGATTATACCAATAAAAGGAATCTTCTCCTAAGGAATATGGAAAAATCCTACATGCCACATCTTGATGATTAATTCCCCTATCCCTAAGGCAGGTCTAGAAAATCCTAATGCACTCCTCAACTATCTTGTTTGGGTCATTGAAATGGAACTTGGAGCAGAAGTGCTCAAGATTCTTATGCATGACATTGTAGTTATTAAAGGACAAGGGTGAAGGGTTATTTTCCAACAAAGCCATTGGTGGTGGTGGAGGTGGCTATGGCTGATTGATAGTTGGCGAGGGCTAAAAAATGGGAATGACTTCAAAATTAGATGAGGATAAGCTAGAAGAGGGTGAAGATGATGGAAAGGATGGAAAAGATGGTTGGGAAGATGATGATCCTCCTGTTCTTCTGGTCCTTCTTGACCTAGTAGGGGCTTGTAACTCCAAGAAATCTTCCTCCCCTAGTGTAGATCTGGTTCCTCTTCTAAACCTCTGAGGAGAAATTGTAGATAAAAAACACTCCAACTTGCTTATTAAGCTCTCCTCCTAGAGCCAATCTATTGATAGTGTTTTGTGCACAACAACTCAAACATAATACAAGTATCCTATCTCTTGTATCTTATGTCTCTTGAAAGGTAAATCTCTATCAACAAACCTTAAGAGATAACCCCAAGGTCTCTAATGTTAGGTCTTGACATTGCAAAAACAACTTAGTGATAAATATGAAAATGTTGGTAATCACAAGGGGCCTTACAAAAAAATACTGGAAAATTCAAATTCATCATATCTTACAATGTATTGATGCTTTTGTAATCCTATACTAACTCAGATTCAAAGAAATAGAAAAAGATAAAGGGTTGAGAGAGATTTCTAAAACTAAAACCCAAGACCAATAGTGCAAACAATCAAACATTTAAATTGGACCATTCCTTCCAAAACCAATTCCTGCTAAACCCAGATTAAACCTGCAATCTTACAGAAATAGTGCAATCTTCTAAGGGAATCAAGATTTTCAGATCATGGAGCATTCACACAAATCAACCTTATTCTATAATTGAAATGAATAAATACCCACAATTGAAATCAACACACAATATTTTGGCCCAAGCTAACTTTACACGACAACTTACAATCATCAAATTGCTAAAAGTATGGACCAAGGATTGCTCAAACACTTCAAATATTGAATCATCAACACAATTTTATCACATCTAAACCTAAAAGATAACATGCAACAGTAGTTTCAAAGCAATTTTAAAGATCTAGAAAATAAGAATAATGCAGAAGTGAATAACACAGGAAAGAACACCAAAACACAATGTCTTTACTTGTATTGAATTCACCCAAATTTGCAACAATTCATGTATCCGCAATGTTACATCCCTTTCCCTTAGAAAATCCTAACTCTTTTCTCAATTTGAATAGTATCCACTATGTTTAACCCTTACAAATGAATCTAAGGCCCCTATTTATAGAAAAAAAATACTTTAGGTTGGCCCAAAATTAGGATTACAAAATGAGGTTATCCTAGAGATTTTTTAATAAAATAAAATTACATTTCAAATTTTCAAATAAGTTCTAGGTCAGCCTAGACCCTTCTAGAAATATTCCCTTATTAGCACAAAATTCTAGGTTGCTCCTTTTGGTTGTAGAATCATGTGACTGGCACTTTTCCCTAGGTCATTCCAAGCTAGATGTTTTCTCCTTCCTTATTGGCTTCCAACATGTTGGAGAGTTCTTTGACCTTTTCTAATATTTCTTTCATGTTAGCTGGATATGGAGTTGGAGTAAACTTTATTCTTAACTTATGAGTTTTCAACCCATCAACATATTTGGGCATCATTTTATTCCAGTCAATTTGTAATTCATGATATTTGTCTAGCTTAGAAATATAGATAGTTGCATCCTCCAAATGATCTTTGACAATGGGAGCACTATCAGATGGAGCATAAATTTCATGCCACCATGCCTACAATCGATTGATATTCATATTCTTCTGCCCAAGTTTTCTTCTCCCAGTCATAATTTCCAGAAAGGTGATACAACTATCACATATTCCCTTCATTTTTCCTTCCAGCGTCATTATTTTATTCAATGCCTTAGAAAGAAGTTCCTTCTTGTAGTTCCACACTTCCATCCATTCCATCACCTTGTTGATATCATCAACAGTAAAAATGTTCATTTGAGCCAATTCTTCTTTGGACACCTATAAAATCTTCTTCAACTCCTCAACAATTGATTCATCAATTTTTTTGTAGTTAGCAAGAAATTGAGAGGTGTCTTCTAATAATTCAGAAGCTTTGGTGTGGAAATTAATGATCCATTCAATAAATTCATCACCTCTTTTGCTAACATCATGTAACCATCTCTGAGTATTGTGGACCAAAGACTTCAACCTTTCAATTTATGAGACAACTTCTTTTGGTAATAATCACTCTAGAATTAAAGAGCCCTCATTGCTAGCTATTTGCAAAGGTTTCTTTAAGTGTTGAACATATTTATACACATCATTAAGTTTCCTTTGCAACTTCTCTTTCTCCTCAGTTTCCTTGTCTAGCCTTCTAAATATAGCTTGGGATGATTCCTAAAACTCTTCTTTCTCTTGTTCCTTAGTAGATGGACCCAGATTAATAGTTTGTATCTTGTAGGCTGTGGGCCTTATTTCATCTTTGTAATTATTATCTGCAGGAATAGCTACATGAACAACTATGCTATTGAATTCATCCCTTGAGAATTTTAAAATAGTTCTGACTCTTTTCCCTTTCTTGGGTTGTTCCCATTGTTTTGAAAACTTATCCCAGCTGGGAATCTCTTCTTGAACTATAATTGGATTTTTGCTAAGACTCTTTTCTAGCCAATCTAGAATAGAAGGTTTCTTTGTTTCTATGTCTATAGAAGGAGCCTCGTATTTAGTCTTGTCCTAGGTTGGATTGTCACCAATTTATTTTGCATTATTTTTTGCTTTTGGTTGACCTCTTTGTTCATAAACTATCTCTTTTTGTGGAGACTTAGATGGAATCTCTTGAGTCACCTCTGATTTAACATTCTTGCTTTGAGCTCTAGAGGTTGATTTCCAAATTTCCTCCATGAACTTTTACCACTCCCCACTTCTGGGAGTAGATATCTCTTCATCCTCAGACTCATGATGCCCAGGTTCATTTGATATATTTCCTTCCTCATTAATTGCTTCCTTTGGGATTAGTGTATTGTGAAGAGGAGAAAGAGGATGAGAATTATTTCTTGTAGCTTCTTTCTTCTCATTATCATCTATAGGTTCCTCTTCAATCTACACCTCCTTTTTAGTAGTCTTTACTTCTTTTGTTGGGGATGTCTTGTGTTTAGGATAATTTCTCCTAACATAAACTTGAGGCTTCTCACCTGAAGTTTCTATATCCACAACCTTGGTTGAAGTGGTTGCATCAGAGGTAGTGTTGTTCTTTCTAGCCTTGGTTTCCTTTTGGCCCTCTGTGACCAACTTCCTTTTCTTGGCTGGTTGTGAAGTTTCCCCTTCTTCAGTTGTAGTACTAGCCTTAGGGGCCTTCCTTGTTTAAGGAGACTGCTTCTCAACATGCTTGGCCTATGTTTGACTCCTAGTTTTCCTCCTCAATGTAAGAGGTCTATCTTCCTCTTGACCATCTCAATCATGAGGCTCAATAATGTCACCCTTATCATCTTTTGTTTCCTCTTTGGACTAGGATTCCAGATTCCCCATTAGGTCATAGGTAAACTTAGTACCCTCTGCCTCTAGTTCCAACACTTTATGTTTGACCCACAACCTTGAATATTTCCTTACTAGTTTTGTTACCTAGTCTAGATCTGTCACTTCTTCTTCTAACTAGTTCATTGGGGTTAGAAGTTTGTTCTTATAAGGCCCATAATCATGGTGTTGAATTAAATCTTCCTCATCATCCTAAAATTTCTCTAGTACCTCTATTACCCTATAGAGCCTTATCAAGTTGAGGAGTAGCCTAGAGAACCTTCTCCTGATAACTTCAAACTCATCATGGTAATTGGCCCAATAATCCTCAATATGATCTGTGTGTCCAAATTCTCTATTGGAATTCTGATGAGCTTTTCCATAAGGATCAAAGTTGTCCCCATCAGTGTGGGAATACAACTCAAATTGTGCCATCTCCTTCTTAGAATATTGAGCACTTTGAATGGAGGAACATGCCTCTAGGATTCCAATTCTCAATTGAAATTCCATCCCTAACCCTTTCTTATGCATATATTTCTGTAGGATTGCCTCAAATTCCACCATCTACTTTGTCAACTCCATTAATGTGAGCTTATTGGTTGGGTATCTCGATAATCTAAGAGAGACAGTAGGAGACCCTTTTATCCTGATGTATGTGAATCTTTGAAATTTAATAAACTATTTCCCATATTATCTGACTAGGTCCATTGTATTAGGAGAAATTCTAATATGGAGGGAATCTTGTAGTAACCTGGGAATATGCATAAAGAATGCATCATTGGCTCTCCTATAGTTTGTTGTCTTGTACTCCAATTGTGGGTAAATATCCCATATTCTATCTTTTCCCAAGCTTCCTTTGCAACTGAGATCTTTGTACCTTTTTTTTCTTTGTAACATTTACACTAGGTAAGAGATCATTGTGAAATTGTTAGTGTCTTGCACACTCCTTAGTTGCACATCCAAGGTATTGCTTATAATTTGGGCCCAATGGTAATTATTTCTACTCGTTATTTGTGTGATAGGATAAAAAATACAAGTGTGGAAAATTTGAGCCTCTTCTATCCCCATTACTCTACCCAAGAGGGTTATGACATCATGGTACTTAGGCTTGAAATCACTTCTATGCAGTTTCTCAGGAAACTTGGAATAATGTGGCTTAGGCTTCAATATCTAGGAACTATTCATTATATCCAAGGCTCTATTGGGATCCTCATCATAGAACTTTATTGTCTCTCCTATATTTATCTCCTCATTGATTTTGTGATGCGAGGGAATGTTAAACACTCCTACAATGGAATCCTCAGTGAGATTAGCCATGACTCTACCTCCTAGTCCAACTATGGTCCTCTTGTCAAAATCATAGTATCGTGCACACTCTAAAACAAATTTAGGGCACAATTGAGTGGGAAGGAACCCTACAGGTTGAGCTAGACCAATATGAGTAAGGATTTTTGCTAGTTGAGTGGGTGCACTTCCAAACCTTGTTTGTTGAAAGTCATCATAGTCCACATGCCCCATATTTGTATCTACAATCTTGGCCCGAGTAGAAGAAATCCTAGATTTGGTCCATATACCTTTAAATTCATACTTCATTCTTTCAACTCTCTTTTTCACCTCCTCTTGCACTGTAGTAGCTTTTGATTTGGAAGTCTTGTTAGGGCTCAAATTTTCCTGCATTTGTTAGAGAAAACCATAATCACCCATATGCACTTAACAATAGGGCTTTCAACAATACATGGTATTCACTTAGTAAGATTTATCAATATATGCTCAAATGACACCACTAAATGTAAATCATAATGACTATATAAGCCTAAATGGTAATGTAAAGTAAACCACTCACTCTAAATTTTTTCCATTAGACTACCCAAAAATCATGCAAGTGAATCTCATATTCAAGAATGCAAATTGCTCAAAATTCAACAATGAATATCTCATAACCACATTTGCAAGATCACTTATTATCAAAACTTGGAATTTGATGTCATTGAAGAAACCTCAGAAATTCCACCCTAAGGCACATTCTCTGGCCAGATTAGAGCTTGCGTAATTAGAGAGAGCTTGTATTTTTAGGTGGTTTTCCAAATGTGCACTCTTAGCTCTTATTCAAAGGATCCTAAGGCACTTTATGGGGCTCTTTGACATGATAAATACCATGCATTATTTTCATCATTTCCTTAAGATCGGGTTCTAGACCATATACATTAAAGTTCAACTTATCACATGCATCAGAGATTTGTAGGCTCAAGGGATTCAAAATTTTTAGGGGAGGTCAGATTTAGAAAATCCAAGGGAAGCAGGATTCTTTGAGTGGATTAAGGCTCAGAAAATATGAGCTACCTTAGAATCTTTGATGGTTTTCTGAAGCTTGAAAATTTACTAAGAGTTCAACTCATTGTCTGTTAAAAAAATGGATAATGATCATTCTACCTAGTGAAATTCACATTGACTCCACATGATGATTTAAATCAAACACTTCACAACAATATTTTAACACTATTCATTTCATTTATCAAATTCTCAACCTAAAACTAGGGCATTTCGAGGAACTAGGGTTTTCTAAGTCGAGCTTTAACACAGAACGATAACCTAAAATATCAATCATGAAAGCACAATAAAAAGGAAAAATCCTAAAGACTCTACCAGACCCTAGTATCCTATTCAGATCAATAAACCGACCAAAATCAATCAAATGCATATTTTAAGCAACTAGAAACCGTAAAAAATTTCACCAAACAATCAAATCCATTCATTCTAAAATCTGCATGCAATAAAACACTCCATAAGAAACTCCTCATTAAACCAAAGGCCGATTAAATCATCATGAAATGAAGCTTACTCGAAGGCATAGAGGATAGCCCACCTTGAAACAGTGCACGAGGATAAGGAATCTGATGAAGGTTTTCAAATATCACATCAACCAGTGAAGAATCACTACCTTCACTCTAGGGTTTGGAAAATTGCAGGATGGGAACAAGTTTCTCTCAGGTTCGAATGCATACAATGCAAAATGGCCAAAATATCACCATTAGACATCAAATATACCTCACATTCAACCTAAATGTTCACTCATGCATTCCATAAATGCTTTTGAAAAGACATTCAAAAAGCTCAGTAAAATGAAGGCGTCATGGACTCAAAAAATCCAAGATGAAGCAGAATCTCCAAGCAGACTCGAGTTCGGGTAATCCGAGGGAGCTCGTATTTTCTGAACTTCTCCCAGACTTTGTCAATTTGGCCTCCAGTTGAAATTTTGAGTTAAAGAAGACTTCAAAGAGCTATACAATGATCATGATGTTGCAAGGAAAACACCTTAAGTACAGATTAGTCATTGAATTCCCAGGTGAAACAAAACCAAAACCGAGGAACTTGTCCCTTAAGGGGAAAATATCATAACCCTAAAGCAAGCAAGCAAACAAAACCAACAAAAAGAGAGTCCCTGCTTTCAGCGGGGCATGTGTATGAAATTTGCACAACATAAAGGAATATAGAAAAAAAGTGGGTGAAAAAGAAATGTTAGAAATCCTATTTTTTGAGTAATTTTCCTAAATATACTCAAGCATTATATAATATATCATTACTAGTCTATGCTTCATGAAACCCTATCACAATTACACATAAATTATGTAGACTTGAAAGGAAACTTATCAAATTAAGAAAGAGAACACAATACATCAAAAAATGGTGCAATACTTTGATATTCCATAATATTGAGAAGAAATTTATAAGACATTTTGGATATGTAAATTTTATGACTCAATTGACATCAAAATTATAATCCTATAAGTTCAAAAAAACAATAATTATTGATCTCATTGAAAGAAAACTATGAAAGAAACAAAATAGTGGCAATTCTTCAATATTTTTCCAATAGCTATTAACAATTTCCCCCTTTCTTAAAATGATCGGTCACATGGCCATTTGTAGAGATAGTCACTCAAAAATTACTTAAAGATAAATGAGTCCAATTTAATTCATAATTAATGGCTTAGATTTAAATGGTAGCATATTTTGGCTTCTAGTGAGGTCTTGCCATATTCCAAATATATTCCCTTATTTGATAGAATATATGGATATTCCAACAATTTGGAGCTCCAACTAGTTGTAATTTAATGTCGCTACAAAAGAAAGCAATTAAATTTATCAAATATTACAGACTTTGTAAAATAAATCTAAAAAGTAAAAATATAATTTATAGCTTCAAATTTAGATTTTACAAAAATATTAATGCTTCTAGTAATTAAAAATAATTACTCATGTTTTAAACATCCACTAGAACTTCATAATGAAATGTAAAGTTTAGAATGAAACCCAAAAGATGATGGTTTTTAACCTTATGGGAGAATTTCTAAACATTTTTGGGCATTTAAAATGAAGGTAAAGGGTATGTGTAGGATCATCATGGGACAAAAATAGGCCCTTATGGGCAAAAATTCAAAAAAACCGAGTTAGACAACTTGACGAAAAATTTGAATAAGTTATTTATATTATTTAAAAAAAATGTAAGAATAGAATCTAGAAAATTGAATGTAGTTTCTAAACTACTAGGCATTTTAAACCAAAATCTATTTGGTGAAATTTTGAAATTTCAATGCAAGGTACTTAAATCTATAAAAAACAAGATAAAATTCGTCAGAATTGCCTTAACCACAATAAAATGATATTCATTTTTAATAATATTTTAGATATATGAGGACTCATGCCCGGCTGTGATCCATATTTTTTGTAATTTTTTAAAAATCCCATGTTTCGACCACCTTAACTTGGTCAAAACTTCACTCTTAAATCAATTTATTTTTTAATCCTAGTATACTAAGCATACTACTATCGGGTGAAAGCCGAGAATCTCCTTTAAAACCCTTTCGCTTCATCAATTTTGGGTAAAATATAGTCAGCCACATACCCATCATATTGCCACTTTTGGCCCATCACATCCCCGCATTTCATACCCCAAAAATGTCCCTTTTACATATAAATTTTAACTTGGGTATTAGTAATATTATTATAAATACTTTATGCAAAAAATTTAGTCTCAAAATTTTCCATGGTGTGAGCACTTATGTTATTGATCAACGGTCACTTAATTCATACCACTTTTAATATTCCTTTTTAAGCACATGCTATTTTATCTTTTAAAAAGATCATTCTAATAGTTTTATTTTAATTTTAAAGTGGTCAATTCCCTTTTTTTTACTTGATCAAAAGTGGAAAAGCCACTTTAATGTATATTTATAACTATAAAATATAATATTACATCAATTATATATTCATAGACCAATTGTGAGAATTACAAATTTATAGTGTTCAATTCCATTTTAAAAATTAATCATGTACTACATTGGAAAGTAATAATGGGATAAATTTTAAATTTTCATGAGAATATAATAAAAGGAAGTTGGAATATGCACTTGGAAGTACATCTAGAATTTGGAAGTTATAGTTGGAAGTAAAATTTAAAGTGTAGTTGGAAGGTGTAATTCAAAGATGTTGGAAGGCTAGTTGATAGGTGCACTTGGAAGGAATGGTAGAGAATTTGGAAGGTGTAGTTGGAAGTTGTAGTTGGAAGGTGTAGTTGGAATGTGCAATTCGAAGATGTAATTGTAAGTATAGTTGGAAGATGAAAGTTGGAGGGTACAGTTAGAAGATGCAATTGAAATTATAGTTTGAAGGTGTAACTCGAAGGTGTAATTGGAAGTATCCTATTGGAAAATTTATTGTTAGAAATTCACAATATTTCTGGTTCCAATTGTACCTTATGGGAAATTAGGTTCTAATTGTTCTTTTACAAAATTGTGTTTCAATTGGTCTTGCAATAAATCATATTCAAATTGATCTTGTTGGAACATGTTTTTCATTGCACCAAAAGATCAACCTATTAATTCTTGATACAAATGCCATAGATAAATGGATACATGGGAAGTGATTAGTCCATGTCACGAATCTGAAGGGAGATGCTGGTAATTACTCCAATAGTTTCCCCTTAGCATCACCTAAGGGGATTCAAACCCATGAACATGAATCCAATACCATTTATTGGAACACATTTTTTGTTGCCCCAAAAAACTGACATGTTAACACCTGATACAAACACCAAAGATAAATGGATCCACAAGAGGAGGTTAGTCCATGTCTTGAATTTGAAGGGAGATGTTGGAGATGAGTCCAAAAAGTCTTGTGAGAAATTAGATTCCAATTATTTCAACATGAAAATGGGTTTCAATTGGCCCCACAAGAAATTAGTTTCCAACTAGTCCTATAGTGAATTGGGTTCCAACTAGTCCTCTATAAATCAGGTTCCAACTAATCTTGTAGGAAATTAAGTTCCAACTAGTCTTGCATGATTTTCTATTTGAATTGAATCTTGCGGGATTTTTTATTTGAATTGAACCTTATAGGATTTTCTATTTAGACAAAAAAAATCAAGAAGACATTGTTGCAGTTATAATTTGACCAAATCCTCAAACATAGACAAAAAATTTTTGGGTGAAATTTTTAATTTTTCAAAGGAACCCTCAAAGACATCCAAATATGATTTTTAAATGAATAAAAAAATTGAATACATTTTTTCACCATGAACAAACCCTTTAGAACATCAAATCAACCCTTAATGACAAGAAACATCCCATAAAGGTCACAAAAATGTTGAAATTTCATGCCATCTTATATGAGTCATTAATGGAAAATGATTTGAGAGATCCTATATGGGCCATATTACATAAATTATGCATTGGAAAATCTGAAAATGGTTAAGTGTTGAAGTTTCAGACTTTTGGGCTTTCATTTGTCTTCATAATTGCATGCCTTTTTTATTACTCCTAATCTTCCATCTCTTTTACCCCTTCTTCCTATCACTTACCTAAGTGTTTTGGTTTTGAAAACCAGTCTCAATCCTTAAACCTTATTGCTTCCCTTTCACAATCCTTAATTCATCCCTCTGATCATCGAAGTCCTAATGAAATACTTTAAAATCACTTGGTTTCAAATTTGGACTTCAAAGTTTGGCCTTCTTCCTTACCTCTTATCATCTTTCATCTTAATACATAAGCATTACTCTCAATCCCTGATCCTCAACACCTTCACCTTTTGGTGATCAGACCTTCCCCTTAGCTTTTCTCTTATCTTTACAATAAAATATAAGCTTTCCTTCTTATCAACAATACCTAATGTCTCATTTTCATGCATTAAGCACCAAGTCTCCCTCTTATTCTTTATCACATTTTTTGATAAGGACTAAGCCTTCTCCCCAACTCTTGACATTTCTCTTTCTTTTGCAATCTTCCAATATTTCTATCAACCTTGAAATATTTTGGCATTCTTCTTTCCCTTATTGTAGCAGACGTCAAAATCATTGCCTATCATCTAATAGGTGGTCTTTTGGGGATAAATTTTTTGACATTCATCTTATGTGGTATATGGTAGGCCTAATGTCTAGCAAGGTTTCTCTTTGTATATTTGAGATCATAGAAATATTCTCTCTGACTTTTTGACAAACATTGCTTGACATGCCTAGTGCTTGATGTCTAAAAATGTGCCTTTTTCAATGTTATGGACCATTTATGATGTAGGAGCATCTAGGGTGTAAGAGAAATCTTGCATCACCCAAGAAATGTGTTGTTTCTCTCTCAATAAGGGCTAAATTTGGTAGGGTTACTATTTTTAGTAAGTTGGTATTTATGCATGTCTAAATAAAAAGTCTTACATAAACCTCCATAATCATGAAATGAAGTTAATGGTGAAGAAATCACTTGAATATCATTTATCATTTGTGGGATATTAATATTTTCAATTTTTAATTTTTTGTTAAAAATATTCAAAGTTAAATTTGAAGCACTTAAACACTCCAGATGGGCCAAAAAATTGGTTGAAAACCAAAATATACCATTTGACATTATCTTTTTTCCAATCATCATCTTTAGAGATTTCAAATGATATATTATAATACAAAATCCAATGGTTAGATTAAAATTTATGATCCCAGAACATTGTATTATTGAATTTAATAAGATTTTGAAATATCTTCTTGAAGGAGATACACTTTCCAAAAGATCCTAGGGTGGTTACACATTCTAGATAAAGGAGGAAGATGGTGGTTACATAGTAGGGGGAGAGTACAATAGATGGTGGCTCTAATTTATGGATTTTTGTAATTAGAAATTCCAAATAGTAGTAGTCTATAGTTTTTTGAATGTTATAATTTTATTTTTTATGGAGATGGTAGAACATTGGTGTTTCCTTCTTGCATTTTGACTATTTATTACCTTGTTATTATTGTGGGTTTGGGTTTGTAAGGGGAGTACCTTTCATCAAATGGTATTAGAAAAGAAGTTCCTAAGTGTGTAAATAGATCATTAAGCATGAGGCAATTTGCACTAATGCTTTTGGTTATAGATCTATGATAAAAGAGGGAAAATGACCCCATGAAGAAACCATGGTGGAAGAAATGTTAGTGGAATAAATGTTGTTGTGATAGAAGTGGGTTTTAGAGACCTCTAGAGACAAGTTCAAGAACTGCAAGAGGACTTGCATTGAGTAGTTGATGTTAGAATAAGGGATGAAAGTAAGGATAAAACTAAAGGAGAATAATTTGAAGAAGAATAGGTAGCACAAAGAGGCCAAATATCGATGTGTCTACATTTTTTGTAAATATAAATTTTGAAGAATTAATCAATTAGATCAATGGCATGAATGAATATTTTAAATATAAAGAAGTAGAAGATCTTGAGAGGGTCAAGTTTGTAAAAATTAAGTTGATAGGCCATGCCAACATATGGTGGAAATAATTTTAGTTGAAGAAAAATAGAAGAAGAAAAGATAAAATAACTAGATGGGACTAGATGGTGGAAAAATTAAAAACACAGTTCATTCCTATGGACTATGAGCTAGATTTTTTGAAGAAGATGCAAGGATTGAAATTGTAGTGTAGGAAAAAGTATTCATTTTTCACACTTAATTTGGGAATAATTAATAATAAATGATCTTAATTATTCCTTGATATAGTGTTGTAATATGTCTTTCATATCCACATTAAGTTTAGGGCCCTTTTTAAGAAAATGGACTTAATCGTTCCTTTGTTTTTATGTTGTAAGGTGTACCTTTACACTTTCATATTAATCTAGGACTTTATTAATTTCCTTAATTATCACTTTTAATTCAAATCCAAAACTAATTTAATACAAACTTTGAGGGATAAAACCTAACATTCATAAATGCCATTTCACAACACTCAACTTCAGAACATGTGTGTCCTAGGTAAGTGACCTATGACACATTCACCATAGGGGGAGTGGGTCCTCACTTAGATTTATGACCTTGATTTAACATATTGTTTAACATTGCCTAATATGTGTCCTAGGTAAGTGGCCTAGGATCCATTCACTCTATGGAAAATGGGTCCTCACTTAGACCTAGGACCCCTCTTTGAAATATGTTTTCGGTGATATTTTAATGATATCAAATCTATAATTTAATGCCAACTTGTGATATTGAATGTTTGGAATTAATGTTAGGATATGTATAAATACAATGCTATTTCACTTAGTTTCACCTAATATTTTTAGGAGAGCACGTAAAGCATTCAAGTGAGCATTATCAAGAGCATTCAAGAGAATTTCTAAGGTATTCAAGGGTAGATTTATAGGAGAATATTGCAAAAATTAAGATTCCATTGTAATATCAAAGATGTATTGCATCATGCATGTTGTTTGAGCTAATATGGGGATGTTGTGTTCAAGATCAATCAAGCATATCAAAGGAATTGTTTCATATCAAGTTTCATGATCAAGAGCTACATTCATTGAGGCAACTTCATGCTAGTTTACAGATTTATCCAAGGTTTGAAATAAGGTATCATTGTTCATGTTTCATTGTTTCAACCATTCATGTTTCATTGTTTCATCATAAGGTTTAATTACCAAAATGAGGTTTGACCAAGGAAAACCCGTATTCCGTAATAAAGAACATTTTTCTCTCTTTGATGTGTGAGGAAGGTTTTAGGTTGAAGATCCATTGAAGAGAAAAAATGGAGAAAGTTGCAAGAAAAGTTGTCAAATCATAGAAACTAATCTACAAGTTATATTTTTGGCTTTCTGATAGTGACTAATTGGAATCTGGGAGTGAAAACATAAAAGAACAAAACCCATAAACTATTTTTTGGGAGCCCTAGCTAGGACCCATTTTCCATAGGTTGAATAAGTCCTCTGTGAGGTCTATAAAAGCATCTTTGGTGATAGGTACACAAGATTTTAACCTTTCTAGATCTGCCTTTTGATAGTTCTATTATATTTTAGATCTTTCATCCTATAATACATATTTTTAATGAAATAATGAATATAGGTGCATCATAATTATTTTATATTGCACAAATCAATCTTTCTTCATTTCATTATGGTGAAATTGACATTTTGAACATTATAATTATCTAATTTTGGATTCCTCTTTCATCCTAGATTTAGATCTTGCATTCATTTGCATTTCTTTGCATTAAATTGGGTCTCATTTAGGGTGTCTAGTTTGTATTAAACTTGGCATCTCATTAAATGTTTTAGGATTGCATTGTTTGCATTCTTTAAATCTGAAAAATATAAAAAATCAGGTGTCATGCCTATCATTTACATTATATTAACTTGCATTTGAAAATTGAAACAAAATTTCATATCAAAGTAGTTTTTCTAGGTTATCATTATATCACCTTTTGCACTTGCATTCCACATTGCATTTTACAACCCATATGGTCAAACTCATCCCCTTTATTCTTCTATCTTGCATCCCTTCATCGATGTTAATTAAATAATTTTTTTAATTAATATTTCCTCTTTTTCTAATGTTCCTAAGGTATTTAATTAAATAATTAAATACTTTATCTTTTGTCCCCTTTCCTCTCTAAATTAAATAAATGTTTTAATTTATCTAATTTAGTCATTTAGCTCTATGAATTTAAATCAATTGTAAATTCACCATTTTCTCTCTCCTTGTCCCATCCTCCATAATCCCCCTTTAATATAGATTAATTTAATCAATCCATGATTAGGATGTGCACACCCTTAATCAAGACTAGTTTCACATCCTCCATAATTCTCCACTTGCCTTAATCCTTCATTAATCAATTTAATTGCTTGTTTGCACAACTCTAATCACTTGATTAGGTCAACCTAATCTTTATTCCATTTATGGCATACCACCAAGTCAACTTTCATTAATTGCTTTCTCCTTTTGGAGAAGGAAACCCACTGCCCATGTGAATTTAAAATTCACCTTTATTTTCCCTAGACTTCCTCTCTTTCCCATGAGGATATTTGAGGAATTTTAAATTCCTCATGTGTCACATCTCCCACATTGGGACAAGGACCTCCTTTATGAGATCTTGTCCCAATCCCAAGGTACCTCCACCTCACCTTCCCCTTGACACCTCATTGGACACATGGCAAGATGTGAGGGCTTGTGAGTCCTCAACTCATCCTAGCCCTTGATTTTGTCCATGTGGTGGCATCATCTCAGCCCTCCATTTCTTAAAGGAATTTCCCCTAAAATTAGAGGATTTTTCCATCATTTTACATCATGCAATTATTCAACTTTCTAGCATTCAAGCCTTCAAACACTCACACAAGCATCCACCATTGTTGCATCTTTGAGCTCCATTTGCATCCACATTTTGCATCTACCCCCATACCCACCTACACCATTGCATTCCTCATCTCATCCCCATCATTTTGTATTAGGTTTCATTCTATTTTCCATTTGGAGGAGCACACAATCGAACAAATCAAAAGGTCCAACTAACTCATCAACTTGGGCAAGGTAACATACTTCATTTTGTATTTCACTTTGTTCAAGTTCAACTAGGCTAATCATTGAGCTATTGTTTGTGTTTTTCCTTGCTTGCATTTTGTTTTGTTTTTCATTTTAGACTAGGGATTTCACTTGCACACATTTATGGCACATTTAGTGGGACCCACATCATGGTTTTAGTATTTTATATTTTCTATTGTTTGAGTTTTGCATGTTTAGGTTTTACGCGCAGGGGTGAATCTGCCCTGATGGCCGAATATTTACCTTACAAAGGTGAATTTGCAATAAGAAATAGGTGAAATTGCAGATAGGGGTGAATTTTCCAGTCACAAAGGTTAATTCACGTCCAACACATTTTCCCTTTTGTGAAAAAGGGGAAAATTTGATAGTAGAGGTGAGTTTTCTTCCAAGTAGGAGCAAATTTGCAGTGATTTTAGAAATGGGTGATAGTGTTCGAGTCACAAAGTCAAAAGAAAATTTTCCCTTTTGTAAAGACAAACGAATTTTCGCAGTAGGATAGGAAAAATTGCTTTGAACATGGGAAAATTTTCTCTTCAAAATAGGAAAATTTTCCTCAGAGGCAAACTTTAGGTAAACCCAAGACTTTAATTTTTAGTTTTTAGCATTGTTTTGGTTATGATTTCACATATTGATCTGCTAACTCGTCTATTTGTGAGTGTTCCTAGTTTTTGCTAATGATTTGTGTAGCTTTTCTTCGTTCATCCAAGATGGGTGGTGTTAAATTGATAACACATTTTCAGCAGGATGATTAGTCAAAGACCTTTTAGTTAGTCTATTTGTTGTTTTTCATACTAGCTAGGCACACACAGCTTTAATTAGAGGGTCAATTAACTTTGTTTGTTGTGTTTAAGAGTCAACTATTGATGTATCCAATCCCCTTACACCATTTGGTGATCCTGGGTGATGAGAAATCAAGTTTACTCTAGTCCAGTCCAGTCTACCTAGGAGGTGCTAGTGCATCTAAGCTCTCCCCTTATGCTATGTGAGAGCCTTGGGACCATCTGAAATGTCTAGTATCTTCTTCCCTTAGTGGGACCTTCTTGGGATTTCATCACCTGGGGATGATCCCAACCACTTGTTACTAGTGGGTTATATAAAGGGGGGAGACCTAACGTTGTACCTCAATCCATTCATGTCATATTCAACGAAGTGTCGAAGCTAGGGTGATACATAGATAATATGTGCAAAGTTGGTTTGAGTTTCCAGTACCTTGTTGGGACTCCTAACTCATGCTTCTAATGGGCTAGTGTTCACAGTTGTGCCCCATGTATCGTGTGTATATCAGGGACTCATGACATAGCCTTGTTTAGCTTAAATAAACACTCATGTTTTAGCCATGGCTTGGTGGAGTGTAGGGGATGTGCATTGTACCCCAAAGTTACTCACCATGTACTCCCTTGGATTGAAATAGAAATCCTTGTGGTGGACTATGATAGTCCTTAGAAGAGAGTGTGAAGGTGATCCCATGGTGTGGATTATTGACCCTATATGCCACTGACGATAGCTATCGCCTTGCTTAGAAAGAGGGTGTCCTAGAGAACCACCCAGTATCAACAGAGTATTAACAGGTTGTCTGCTCAAGGTGGTGGGCCTAAATCAAGTTTATAAACCCTCATCACTAATTTTAGGATTGTGCTACCTGGTGTGTCTTCATTGTGTGATACTAGTGCTTTTATTTTTAGTTGAGTGAGTCCAACCTTTTGTCTGTTGTTTGTTGTGCTTGTTGGCCTTTTCCACAGTCATCCCCTACCTTCAGAGGTGAATTTTCCCCTTACAAAGGTGAATTTTCACTATAGATAAGGTGATTTTCCTTGCAAAGGCGATTACGTGTTTGGTCATTCTGGGTCAACCATTTGGGGAAAATTTGTTTTGTCATAGAGGAATTTGCTTGTGGGTCCTTTAGGTGACCCCATTTTCGCTAATTCTCAAGACCAAGAAAATTTTCCATCTCTTGGGGAAAACCTGTTGTCCACAAGGGCAACCCCATTTTCCGTCTGAGTCATTCTGTTAGTTTTCATCCATCAAATTCACCTATTTGCACAACATAGGTGAATTTTCCCTCATCTGGGGTGAACCTGTTGATGGACCGAGTCTTCCTATCCATCCTATTGTCAGAAAAATTCATTGATTCCCTTAGGATAGGAAAATTTTCCACATCATGGGGTGAATTTTCTCTCTACAAGGGAAAACCTGCTTCCTGTTTGAGTCTTTTGTCTATCCAAGTAAAGATTTAGGCAACTTTGTTTGTCGAATAGGTGATCTTTATTTTAGTCAAACCCATTCCCCATCTATATTTTTTAGGAAATAAGTGAGTTTTTCATCTCGTTAGGTGATTTTGTAAATCAATTTTGCCCCATTTCTCTATTTTAGGCGATTTTTCCTTGATTACAAGTGATTTTGTCAAAGTTTGGGTGAACCTACTGTTAGATAGGTGAATTTGATCATCAAATTTTCCTATTTCTTGTGTCATCCTAGACTAGGTGAATTTTCTCACCCTAGATAGGAAAATTTTCTCATGAAATTCACCTATTTCTTGTGTTTCTTCAAAATTTAGGCGAATTTGACTCCCTAGAATAGGCAATTTTGCATAACATAGAGGTGATTTTGGTCACTTTAGATAGGAAAATTTGTGACCTAGAGAGATGAAGTTGCTTGAAATAAAGGTGTATCCATTTCCCATACAAATTCTAGAGAGTGAATCCTTTGGGCCATTGAAAGCTTGTCATTTTCTAAGTCCTTTGCCATGATCAAATTTTTTTATCATCCTCTGTTTGCCAATAATCATCACTTTAGTCTATCTACATTTTCAAAAGTCATCTGTTCATTAGTCAAATCATACAGGTGCATCTTAAAACATCTCTAGATCACATATCCATCCTTAGTTCATCAACCCTAATCCCCTAGACTTCGTTTTAGAGGATTTTATCCAAGTTGGCTTAGTTTCTTGATCCCGATCATCATCATCCGCATCTTCTTAGGATTTTCATCCATCCTAAGTTAGTCATCATCCACTGCCCAATCAATCTACTTCCATCTTGAGGTGGATTTAGTGTCGTAATCATCATTTTTGTTCTTTAATCTGATTAATCAACACCTTATGTCATCTAGTCAAACCCCTTAACTTGGTCTAGAATCTGTTTCATTATCCTATCTAATCAATCATCCAATCCTATCAGTTCTCTCATCTCATCGATCAACCTAATCAAATCCAATCGAATCTCCTATCCAATCCAATCAATCCTTCAGTCTTCATTAAGATCCTCCATTTAAGTGCATCCTAGTGCATAACATCATCTTAGTTCTCATGGTAGTTTTTCATTTTCATGCCCCTTACCCAATCGCAAGTAAAGAAACTCATGGTAGAACAACAAGGTCAAGGTACCCAACCTAACATCCCTTAGGATCTCAATAATGGTGGCTCATCACAATGTAATACCAATGTCCAAAACACTTCGCCACCTAGTGATGAGAACATGGTAAATCAACCTGAAGTCATAGTTGACAAGTACCTTAGTAATCCCGCCAACATTCAAATGACAGACCATCTCCTTAATGAGTGTGGGGATAAAATCCTTGTTTCCTTACTCTTGAAGGGAGTCAAACCACCACCTAACATTGACCTATGCCAATACATCAACATCACACCCCCTATAGTGTCTCAAAACCCCTAGAATTCATAGAACGTTCTAGGAAATTTGTATGTCCCTCAAGGTCCACACATGGATAATTGGTATCAACCTAGGTTTGGGAACATTGTGCTCTATCAAGTCTCCAATGTCCTTAGGCGTTCTATTCATGGAGCACCACCTAATCTAATGATCCCCTTGCTTAGGGTATGCCACAAAATCTACCACCTTCACCACCTACCATGCCTGTCCCACAAGGTCTGACCCCCATACCATCTACACCATCTCTCCCAACTAATTAACTAGGTCAACCACTAATAAATATTGGGGGAAATCCTTTTCTTCCACTACCACCACCTCCTAGATCCACACCTACATCCAACCTACTGCCACCAACTTTCATGTTTCAGCAGCTACCCCGAGGAAACATCCCCACATTCCAACAACCTCCAATTAATTTGTAGTAGTCCACCTCATCGCA
>VDFB02161344.1:0-65150 GCA_007258455.2 Sequoia sempervirens | reverse complement strand
AAATTATATGTTACTCTAATTCACCCCCCCTCTCAGAGTAATTCATCTTCCAACAAAGGGTGACCGCAGAAACCACAAAACCCTAGCAGAGCTCCTTCAATAATTATTTTATTTTATTTTTAAATCAAGGGAAATGGGAAGAATGCACCTTAGCTTAAAATTAATCAAGTACCTATGTCTTATTTAATTAATTAGTTAGAAGAATCTTAAACTATTTAATCAAATGATTAGTTCAAATAATTACTTGCATTGAAGAGGATACACTAATTAAATAAATGGAATTTATTAACCAATGAAAAAAATGGATTAATTTATTAAATACAAATTTATTTAATTAATCAATTATGGAAATTGGCCTAATTAATTATTTACAATTTATTTAATTATTTAGTGATGAGTTGACACAAGAAAATAAGGAGAAAATTTGGAGTGTATATAGTGTGAACCTAGATCAACATTGTGTTTTTTCCTTGATCCCTTATCTATAGTTTGACCCAAATGATGTGGCCTTGAACTTTGTGTGCAACCTTAAACTTAGGTCCTTCAAAACTTTGGTGTACCTAGAATAATGATCACTTGTATCTATTCCTATAAGGGGAATATTTGGTGGTGCTAAAAAGAACAATTAAAGCTTGCTAAGCTTGGGTTTGGAATTGTAAGTTAACTTCACTCTAGTGCTTTGGTCAAATAATGTTAATTGATTTAATGATTTTGATAAAAATTGAAAGATACATCAAACAATGTATGCAACATATGCATAAATATATACAAATTATGTGGTTATGATAAAGAGAGTTCAAGATTTGAATAGAGTGTAATGGATGATATAGTGACCTAGTGCAAGAACTAGGGCTTTATTATTTGCTAACACAAAAGCTAATGGAATCAAAATATTTGATGAAAAACAAGACTGAAATAAATAGGAGTGATTCTAAGAATGGAAAAAGTGTAGTGGTGGATAATGATTGATGACCATCTAAATGAGTAGGGGCGATGCCCTCTTATTCATGTTCTAGGTGCATAGTTTTTAACTTTTGGAATTGGAGTTGAAAAATAAAGGTTAGTTGGAATTGAGTCAACCTCAAGCCATAATTAATTATGAGATATGAAAAAGTGGGTAAATATCATTGAACTTGGTCAAGGCCATAATTGTAATCTTCAACTTGACAAAGGAAATGTTGTTTTTGAGATCTAAGCGTGTTTTGATAAGGGATAGTTAGTGGGAGCATCAAATTAGTCAAAATCATGTACTAGAGAAATATACTTAGGACACTCACAAAAAGAGGTGTAAATCAAAGGGGAAAAGTGCATGCATTCCTAATATATAATTTGGAAAATGTTGCCATTTTTATTTAAACGGAAAAAACTTTGACCCAAATATATATGTTGTTTTTTAATTGAAAAGAACCAGAAATGTTTATGATAACATTACACAAGAAATATTGGTGAATTAATGATTATAAAGGATGAAGTCATAATCATGCCCTAGGTAAATTTGTCAAATTTGGTAGAGTGGAGAGTCTATGTCCTTCATGCTCATAATTTGGTAGAGTGGATACCATTCTATCCTTAACACTTAGAGTTTAATGGAGTAGATATCCCTAAGTCCTTCATGCTTAGTCCAAAAAAACTCATCATTTATGTAGAAAAAATACCTCTAAATCCTTGACACTTAATCAAAGAAGTTTGATTATCGGTACATCCCTCTTTTCTTGACGTTTTGTCAAAGAAATCTAATATTCATATTTCAAACTTAATCAAAACCTAATTATTCATACCCCATAGCAACAAATAACTTGTAACTCAAAAAAATCTACTGCTTTATAAAAGGCAAGGCAGCCCCAAAATATAATTGGCCTGAATCTAATTTACTCATGTTGCAACAACGCAGCCCACAATCACAGTTGACATAGATTTGAAACATGATACGTTTCCTTGTGGGTAAAGGAGGATTGTACTCGAGACTCATTCACACATTTCATAAGGTTATTGGAATTTGAATGGAACTCAAAATCTTTTTCATGGACAATGATAAAAGTAATGGAATTTTATCAAAGCAAGGGTTAAAGTCAGAGGTTCTGTCACCTCTGCTCTTAAAAGTAGTTGAAACTTTCAAATGTGGGACCGTCGGAATGAAAAAAAGCTCGCAAGTACCAAAACAATCAACTGGTAAATCGATTGCAGAAATGAAAAAGTGAAGGAAGAATCCCCATCTGAGATTGACGATAACTTTTTAAGTGTTTCGATGATCTGAGTTTGTTAAAGTTGTGGGATAATCTGATGGTTTGAGCGTGGGAGAAGCGTACGACGAATTCTGTTGTTTTGGACTGAAACCTCAGTGAAGATTGTATTCAGTACGACGTTATACCTATTTCACTTTACAAATCAACTTTTATGAGATAAGGTGTTTGATTAGATCTTTCTATATCTTAATATAGACGTGACAAGATCTATATTGGATCCAAACGATATATTTGTTTTTAATTGAGGAAATCTATGCTTACTGTGAGCATTCCTGAGCATTCCTGTGTCTGATTAGATCTTTGTATATTGGATCCAAACGATATATTTGTTTTTAATTGGACTTAATTAAGCCTCTAATTGGCCCAATTATGTGCATCTACAAACCTAATTAATTGCAATTTCCGAAAGGGGAATCATGATCTAATTAATACAATTATCATTTTTAACACCCCAAATGAATAGGTCCTAGCAATGTAGGTTAGGACCCATTTTCCCTTAGGCGAATGGGTCCCCTTTAGTTGCTAAATTCAAATAGTTAATATATTTTTGGCGGTCTTTTTATGATCCCAAATTCAATTTCAAATGTCGGCTTGTAATGTTTAATTTTTGAGAAATTAAAAAAATGTCTATAAATACAAGGTCTTTTTATCAAATTCAAATCCTAAGAGATCTAGATTTGATATGCAAGCATTCACAAGAGCTACGATTATTGTCAAAAGTGTTCAAAAGCAGATTTATCAAGCATCTACAACAACATTCAAGATCTCAAGCATCATGTCAAAGTTATCATCATTCATGTATGTTTTTGGAGCTAACATTGCACGATGTAAGTTTTAAGCATTCAAGTCAATATTCAAGCATCAAGATCACATCATCAATCAAGCTATTTCATGTAGGATCAAGACCTTGGAGAGATGTGCTGAGTTTTAGTCCTTCAAGGGTCTCAATTCGAGGGTTTGGTGAGTTGCAGCATAGCAATTGTTCATTCATCATTCCTTTCATTCATATTTCATTTCATTTCAAGGTTTAATTACCAAAATGGGGTTTGACCAAGGCAAAACCCCATTCACCAAAAATAAACAATTTTTCCCTCTTTTTGTTTGCATATCTTAGGTTGAAGAAGGACTGAAGATTGATCAAAAGTGTGAAATTGCAAAAGTTGTCAAAGTTGTCAACATTGTCATCAAGCCACAAAAATTCACTTTCAAAATTTAATTCTAAATTTTCGATTGTGAAACTCAAAGGAATTGGGAGTGCAAACCAAGGAGCAAACCTACGAGTAGAGGATTGTAAAAGCAGATTTTGAACCCCTGTAGCAAGACCCATTCACCCTTGGATGAATGAGTCCTAGGAGGACACTTAACACAACCTTTTTGTGACAGGTGCATAAAATCACATCCTTCTTAGGTTTGTTGAAACTTTCAAGATTCTATCAAATTAAGGTTAAAATTTGATGTTTCATGTGTTACATTGCATAATTGTATTCATTTAGTATTTTTCATTCATCTCCCAAAAGTGCAGTTCAGGCTGATTTACCCCATCCTAAGTCATGTAAGGAAAACAACAAGATCTCCACAAGGTTGACTCACCTAAGGGTTGAAAATCAATCTTTCCCTAGGGGATCTCTTTTTCTTAATGAAATAAGGAAGGAAAGTGTAGGTGCATACCCCCATTCAAAATCCATCACCCACACATTTTCCCCCATTTCAAGTGTTAACACCCTTTTGTTGTATTTTTCATTTCCTTCATGTTGTTCCTAATGTTCAAAACCTTTTTTTGGCCTAAATTGTTTAAACGAGACAATTGTGCATGGACATCCATGCAATGCACTAGTCTTCCACAATAATTCATGATTTTGTGATTATTTCTAAGCTTTTCTCTTCCCTGCCATGGTTCACATTTGAAAGGTAATTGACCTAAATGAATTTATGATGGCTATCCACCCTTGGTTTCTTTATTTGAATTCATTCAAACATTTATTCTCTCAATATCTATAATTTGGGAAAAAAGTATTCTTAAGCTCTCAAGTTCTCCATTGGAAAACTGTGAACTATTTGCTTTGTTGTTAAGCTTTTTAATTGCAAATTCTTTATATGTGAAAACTCTTAATGTGCTTATTGCAATTATGGAGGTGTGGTGGTAACTTCTATAGACCAACAATATCTCTCTTGGTTGCTTCCAGTGTTGGAGGCAATATTGTTCTTGTGTGTTTGCTCTAAATTATATGTTATGTTTGTCTTATTGCTTTCTTTATTGTATCATGATTGCTGATAGCCTTTTGGAATCTAATATTATTTGCATTGTCATTCTATTTTTCTAGCATTCTATTCAGCTTCATATTTTTATCTCTATTCTCAAATATTATTAAAAACTAGACTACTATGGAGGTAGAAATACCAAAACATGGATTTGACCTAAAGGAAAATCCCCAAATAACCACCAGAATATTTTTTCCTTCTCTCATGTTGTAATCATGTGGATTACCTGTCAATTATTATTATAGATCTGTAGCATCGTAAATTTTCACCCTTGACAATTTCACACTATGTTTTTCTCCCCCTAAATTATTGAGCCTAATTGACCCTCTATTTTCCTAAATTGTTCATTATGAGGCCTATTTTTACCATTTTTCGACAAATTACAGCTATAGAACAAATGCATTTTTTTTCCCCTGACACCTAAATCCTCAAAAATAGGGCCAATATTGGGACACCCATTGGAGGCTCTGTCTCCATTTTTTGTTGGGATCAAAATTCAAATATGTCAGTGTCGACATTTTAACATTTGAAATTCAAATTGCAAGTGTCGACTAGAAGTATCCAATTTATGAGAAATTGAATAAATACCTATAAATATTTAGTTATTACATCATTTCAAATCTAACAAAAAATACCGAGCAAAGATTATTATCAAGAGCAAGTCAAGAGTAGTTAAGAGCAACATTTTAGTGATTTATTGTAACAATTCAAGATCCAAGCATCATGTAAAATCCTATGTTAGTTTATGTATGTTCATGTTATCATTATTTGTGAAGGATAACCCTTGTTGTAGGTCTCCAAGCAATTCAAGCATTCAAGCAAGCACTATCCAAGACCTTGAAGTGATGTGCATGAATTACGTCCTTCAAGGAAGCCATTGAAAGATGGTGAGTTGTAGAATTTTGTTGATTCATCATTCCTTCATATCATTTATCATTCATATTATTGAAATTGCCATTATGGAAGTGGAAACAATAACATGGGGTTTGAATAAGGCAATCCCCTAAATGGCACAATATTAATTCTCTTTGAATGTGCAGATTTTAGGTTTGTAGAGGATTGAAGGAAGTTTGAAGATCATTTGTCCATTATTGCATTCAAATCCCTACACCTTTTCAACTCACAAAAACTAACCTACATAATTATCCAATAGTGATTCGACAAGTTTGTAAGTGGAAATGAGAGTCTTAGATTTGACACCAGAGGATTGTAAAACTAGAATAGGACACCCCTACAAGGATAGAGACACCCTATTAGACTATGTCCTCTTATTCCGATTGATACCAAATTTATATGATAGGTACACAAAACTCTTCCCTTCCTAGATTTTCCTGTAAACTTCTATTATCATTTTTTGATTGTTGGTATCTTGCACTTTCATATTACCTAGGTCACATAGTGTAATTAGGTTAATCAAGGAAAATAAATTCCAATCCATTCCAAGACTCAAAAAGATGCAAATCTAGGTTTGATTGGCTCATCTTCATGGTTGAAAGTCAATCTAATCATCTTGTTGATCTCCATATTAATGAAATAATAGAAAAAGAACCACACAACACACCCTCGACACTATTGGGATTGAGGTGTCTCAACCTTAGAGTCCTAACATTGATTTAATTGATGTAATTAATGTATTTATTTGTATTATTTAAATGCCTATTGTGTTATGTCACAAATTGGGACCCACTGGCTAGGTGGCATCCCCATTGGAAGTGATTGGATGGCACATAATCATCCCAAGTGGACATAGGCATCCCACTTTGGAATCTATGACATATGACAGATTCTATGACACGTCATAAGGTATCTTGGAATGCATGGAGAAAGTTGGCACCCAAGTTGGGCTATGACAAGATGTAAGAGAATCAACTTTTTTTAGTTGGTTATGACAGATTCTCTTACGAATCCCTTGACAGATTCTATAGAAGATTTATGACACATTCTATGCACACAAGCTTGGAAGAAGAATATTTGCATGTTTGACAAGTGTAAGGGGTGTAAGGGAATATTGAACATGTGTCCAAATGCATGTCTATGGTGTGGGAGTATGTGCCATGTGGATTTGGGTGCCCATCACCTTCTAGATGCTTCTTGAAGCTTGTATCACTCTATTTATTGATTGCCTTGAGTTGTAGAATGCATAGTTTGTTTGCAGGTAACAAAGTATTGCCGAGTTAACTCCAAAACAAGTGTTTGTGATGAAGCACTCAAGTGTAGAAGCTTTGTACTTGGGCTATGTTTTAACTCATATTTGAAGTAATATAAAAGTATTGTGCTTTTGGAGGGTGGGATTTTTTTACCCGAAAGGGTTTTCCCCACATATATATCTGGTGTATGTTGTATTTGTGTACTTGCTATTCTATTTCCATTATTCTCTATGTGCTTCTCTTGTTGTAATTGTTAAAGGTGTTAAAACGATGTTACTCTTCCCTACTTAGATTAGTGTAGGAAGTTGTTTCCGCTCACCCAACTTCCTTTTAGTTGGTATAAGAGCCTGGATAGCCTTGGTTCCTTTGTTGTGTTAGAATATTTTTTGAGCTGATCTTTGTTTTAGTGGGAGTTTTGTAGAAGTGTGTGTTTTGTTACCTTGTTGTAGAAAATAGATGGTAGGCACATCTAGGAGGATTGAGATGGAAAGATTTAATGGTGGTAACTTTGAGCTTTGGAAGCTCAAGATGGAAGACATGCTCATAGACCATGATCTATGGGTTGCTATTTCTGGAACCAAACCATCAGATATGAAACAAGCAGGTTGGGATCTCATGGATAGGAAAGCCAAGGGTATTATTAGACTCTGTCTGTCTGATTCTATCCTTTGAATGTCCATGAAGAGAAATTTTTTTCTTCTCTATGGAAGAAGCTAGGTGATGTCTATTAAGCTAAATCCCTTGAAACATACTTTTCCTAAGAAAGAAGATGCATTCTTTGAAAATGGAAGATGGAGGGTTCATAACAGATCATCTAAATGCATTTAACATGTTGGTTACACAACTGGGTTCCATTGGAGACAAGATTGATCTGAACAAGACCGTTGCATGCTCCTTTTGTGTTCATTGCCGGACTCTTGGGATCACCTAGTAATGGCTATTGGAAGCACTATTTCCACCTTTAAGATGGATGAGGTTGATGCCTCATTATTATCTGAAGATATGTGAAGGAAGTATTTTGAGATGGCCAAGGAGGCCTGGTGGAAATCAGGATTGCACCCTTAGCCAAGTCAGACATGCCTATCCTATTGCAACATGGAAACACTCTCAGATTTGTGGGTGAATCTGTAGGTGAGAGCATATCTCTAGAGTGGGCTGGTTCCCCTAGTGAAACACCTAATCTACTAAACTTTTAGGGAAAAGGGGTAGAAGGAAAAACTAAAAACAAAGATCCTAAACTAATGTGATTCACCAGCAATAAGAAGATTCTGATAATTCTTTCACTCACAACAATACCTTCAAAACTTTGATTTTCACAATCACACCTTAAACATATAATTCAAAAGTGATTTGCATAGAGGTTAATCAAGAATAACACAAAATGCAACTTGAATCACATGAAAAATACTACAAGAAAACTTACAATGACAAGACATAAGAAGGATTCTACAATTTTTGAACCACAAATAGCATCATATTGTAATTGTAAATTTGAACAAGTGGGTGAGGAAAGGAAACTCTACTATTTTATTGAACTGAAGGAGTGACAATTTCAGAATCTGAGTACATCAATCAGTTTACAAAACTTTCTTAGTGGATAGGAGAGAAAGAAACTATGAATCTGAACCCATGAGAAATTAAAATTTCTCAAACTTATAGCTCTCAAGTGACCCCAGTAGTGAAAAATAGAAAAATTAGCCCCACTGCATCTCCAAAAAGCAACTCTTCTCCATTTATCAAGCTCCTCAGAAAAGCCTGAAAATAGAGTCTCAAACTACTCCAAACTACATCAAAAAGATATAAACTTCCAATCTCCAAAGGGTCCATCCAAAAAATCTTTAAAATCAGGTGCAAATAGCTAGAAACTGGAAATAGAAACTTTAGTTTGCCTCCTTTTCTCTAAATTCTCCCAAGTGGAACTCAAATAAAAATAGAAACTTTCAACAAAGACTCAAGTACTGCTTTTAAATAACAATTAATTAAGCAATTCATAAGAATATTGCTTAATTAATGTTTTACAATCTGCAGTTTCACAAATAGAAATCCCTATTACATTCTCTTTTGATGCCAACTTGACTTCAATTACTTTGATTTTTGCAATTTGAGTCTAAATATTTTGATTCTTTGTGGTTTGAGTGAAATTTGATGTTTTGCAAAAAATCAAAATATTATACAAAGACTTCGATACATTTTGATTTTCTAAAAAAAATCGTAAAACTTCGACACTCTTCATATAGGCTTATTAAGCTTCAAGGGAAACCCTAAAGCATTCAAGACTTGGGAAAAATTTGGATGAACCTAGGATTATTGTTTTGATTTTAACAATACATGTATCAAATATTTCCCAAGGTTTTAAGAGGACTCACCTAAAATGGTCAAGGAATATGCAATTTTCTATAAAAATCAAAGAAAAATCTATTAATGCAAGGTTTCAACCTAAGGCATCATGGGCACAAGGCATTAATAAAGCATTTCATTTTTAAAAGAATGTGATTAAAATCACATTCAAATTGGGGCACATGGAAAAACCCTAACGCCAAAACTAAGGTGAAGCCCTAAATTTTCTCATCATTTTGTTTGGTCGACTTTGAAGAAGAGAGCTCTACACTTGGTCGCTATGGAGAACTAGGGTTTTGAGGTTGGAACTCCACCATTCGAGCTGCTTTCTTTGTCATTTTTGTTACATCTTCTTTTGCATTCGATGGTGAGTTAAATAAATACGGTCAAAGGTGCAAATCATCTGCATAGACATTGCCTTAGTTTGGGATTGGGAGTCAACTTTTGATGTTTTCCTTGGAATTTTGGAATCTACATTCCATAGGGTATTAATGTGTTTTCTAAAGTGAAAGCTACGTAGTAGAATGGAATAGATGGGTGAACGAATCTTGTTACCTTTGGGTCATTTCTAATGTTAAAAATTAATTATAAGGCCACTTGGTGGATATTTTAGTTGATTTGGTGATCAATGAAGTGATCTCTTTAGTAAGAACACAATTTTTGTATACAAGTTTGAATTTAGATTTGAATTTAGTATATATTTTATTTGGTAACATTAAAAATTGCATATCTTTGCAATTTCATGTTGTATCTTACATTCATACTACTATCTCATCTACATTAACTTGATGTCAAAGTGTTAACACCTTTGTTGTATTTTTCCTTGCCCTTTTCTTTTTTCTAATGTTTAGAACCTTTGTTTGGTATGATTTTTTTTTTTTAATGTTTGGTATGAATTTGTTCAAATGAGAGAATTATGCATGGACGTTTGCACAATGCACTAACGTTTCATGATTTAATTCATGATTTTGTGATTGTTTCTAGGATTTTCTCTTACCATGGTCCACACTTGAAAGGTAACTTCCCTAAATAGATTCAAGATGGATATCCACCCTTTGTTCCTTTCTTTGACTTCACTCAAACGCTTATTCATTCAATATCTATCACTTGGGAAAAAGTATTCTTAAACTCTCAAGTTCTCCATTGGAAAACTATGAACTATTTGCATTGTTGTTGTAGTGTAGGAAAAAGTATCCCTTTCGCACTTAATTTGAAAATAATTAATAATAAAATGAGTTTAATGATGCCTTAATTTATTGTTGTAATATATGTTTTTCATAAATTCACATTAAGTTTAGGGCCCTTTTAAATAAAATGGACTTAATTGTGCCTTATTTTTGGTGTTGTAAGGTGTAGCTTTACACTTTCACATTAATCTAGGTCTTTATTAATTGATCGAGGTTAATTTTACTTAATTGGCCCCTTTAATTCAAATCCAAGCCTAATTAAATGTAATTTCCAAGGGATAAAACCCAACATTCATAAATGCCATTACACAATGCTTAACTTTGGAGGATGTGTGTCCTAGGTAAGTGACCTATTCTCCATAGGGTGAATGGGTCCTCACTTTGATCTATATGACCCTAATTTGACATAATGTTTAATACTAAGAAATGTGTGTCCTAGGTAAGTGGCCTGGGACCTATGAGTCCTCACTTATACCTAAGACCTCCTTTTTAAATATGTTTTTGGAAGTATTTTAATGATTTGATCTACAATTCAATGCCGGCTTGTGATATTTGAATTTCAAGAATTAATCTTATGATATGTATAAATACAAGGTTATTTCACTTAGTTTCACCTAGAAGAATTTCAAGAGAGAAACCTAAGCAACTTTATGAGAAAGTCCTAATAGAAGGTTTATGAGATCAAGAGTAATTCAAGAGCATTTCTAAGGAATTCAAGGGTAGATTTGTAGAAGATTATTATAGCAATCAAGATTGATTTTATCATGTCAAGGATTTATTGCATCATGCACATGTTGTTTGAGCTAATATGGTGATGTAGAGTTCAAGATCTATTCAAGCATTCAAAGACATTGTTTACATCAAGTTTCATGATCAAGATCCTCATCCATTGAGGCCACTTCATGCTAGTTTGCAGATTTGTTATCCAAGGTTTCAAATAAGGTTTGGTGAGTTGTTACATATTGTTGTTCATTCATCATTCCTTCATGCTATTTCATTTCATTACAAGGTTTAATTACCAAAACAGGGTTTGAACAAGGAAAACTGCCATTCCCTAACAAAACAACATTTTTCTCTCTTTGATGTGTGATTGAAAATTTTAGGTTGAAGATCTTTTGAAGAGCAAAATTGAAGAAATTTGCAAAGTTGTCAAAGTTGCAAGAAAAGTTGTCAAATCATTGAAAATCCTCTACATAATTATTTCTAGCTGTTCGATAGTCAACATCTGGAATCTAGGAGTGCAGACTTGGCAAAAGAGAACTTAGAAAGTGATTTCAAAAACCCTAACCAAGACCCATTCGCCATAGGGTGAATGAGTCCTCAGTGAGATTTAAAAGGTGGCTTTTGGTGAAAGGTACACATTTTTTTCTCCTTTCCAGAGTTTCCTTTTGATTACTATTTGTGTCGAATTTGATTACTATTGATGGAACTTGGTTTAAAATTTCAACAACAATGGAAAACTATAGACTGATGTGTCAAAATTTTTATTCAATCCACAATCTTGGCATAGAATCAATCACAAATACATGTCTCAACTGATTTAATAGAAGTCTAAACATCTATCATCAAAAGGAAACCAAGTGCATTCTCATCTCCATTCATCACATAGCCACAAGTAAAGGAAAGTCATAGCAACAATAGAAACACCACAGTTTAAACATGTAAGGAGAAACAAGACAAAGAAAATTTGCAATGCATTTGATCCAGCCAGGAATCGATTCCCACTTTGCTTAACTCCTAAACTAAAAAAAAAATCCTCCAACTTCAACACCACCATCAATTAGCCTAAAGAATAGAACACAAGCAAACAAACATCCACAAAAATGAAGCAAAATCTGATTGCATATAATGTTGGGAAAATTTTCTCATGAAAATTCCATCGAGCCAAGTTATGTATTGAGCAAACATAGACTAGTTATGTTAAACAACATAGAACAACTGAGAGGGGGGGTGAATTAGTTGTCACACAAATTCAAATTTAAAACTTCAACACTTATCAATTCCACAATCACACTATTCTATTATTAAGTATGAGCATGAAACACAAATAACAAAAACTATACCGGAGGACATGGAATTCTGATCATACATGTCAACAACAACTATAAACAATTTCCCAAAATCGCAAGCATAAACTACCAACTGTGGACAAATGCGGACTAGAATACCAGAGGGTACAACTTGAATACCGGTTTAGATACCAGACCAAAATACCGGATCAAGCACTAACTTAGAATTACATCACAACACGGTGACATCAATGACAACACAAAACTATAGAGATAATCATTCTTCTTTGTTCTTCCAACAATATCCCCCTTTGTCATTGATGGAAACATTTGCAAAAAATTTCAAAATTTTTCCTCCAATCTCTCCCAACTTTCCAAATCTCTCCAAAAACTCTCCTTTATCATCCATCTAATCAACCTTCACGATCCTCCTCAAGTGGTTAAGATCTTCACCAAGGAACCAACGCTCTAATGCCAATTGTTAAATGACGTATTACAACTGAGAGGGGGGTGAATCAGTTGTCACACAAATTCAAATTTAAAACTTCAACACTTATCAATTCCACAATCACACTGTTGGAATATGGCTTCTAGTGTTGTCATTAATGGCAACCTAAGTCATCTTTTTGGTTCGCAGATCAAGATTTGCTCATACTGATAGGAAAAGTAGTGAACAAAGTATTACCAATAGAAAGATGAAGAACATGGTATCCGGTCAGTATGTCGATCCGTATGCCTCACTGGATCATCTTTTTGAGTTGTGGATCCCCAGGATAGATTGTTGAGCATATATTTTTTCCTATTGATAAGTTTTGTGACGTTGCATTAATTGGTGTACGAGTTAGGAGATCCGATAAGATGATTTTTTGTTTATTTGTTCTTGGTGGCTGACTTGGTGAATGTAGCATGTCGCAGATGTATAAGGAGTATGTTGTTCATGTTTTGCACACACGCCCTACCATAGGCAGGGACCCCTTTTTTCGCTCTCGATAGGCTGCTTTGCTCCTATCTTGTTTTGTGTGCCCCATTTTCCAAGCCCAAATTGGTCATGTGTCTTTAAACGATCAAATTCCCCTTACCAAATTCACCTACTTGGGGTATTCAAGTACAGGGAGAAACAAAGTCCCCCGTCCCTTTTCTGCCTTTTTTCTTGTTCCTGCTGACTTGGTCCCTGGTCGCTCGATTCACTTCTTTCCACATTTTTGACTTTGGGGACAACTTTCTAGTGGATGTGGGATGTTTTTGTGGTGCCTAAGTGAATTGCCAAGGTTTCGTCAACGTTCCATTAAGTTTCGGTGGTTTTAGAACTTTCCCTCCAGAACTCCCTCCCTCTTTGGCTATTTTAAAACATCCGTGGACCCCCAACGGTCCGCTTTCCACATTTTTGACTTTGGGGAAAAATTTCTGGTGGATTTGGGATGTTTTTGTGGTGCCTAAGTGAATTGCCAAGGTTTCGTCAATGTTCCGTTAAGTTTCGGTAGTTTTAGAACTTTCCCTCTAGAACTCCCTCTGTCTTTGGCTATTTTGAAACATCTGTGGACCCTCGATGGTTCGCTTTCCACATTTTTGACTTTGGGGAAAACTTTCTGGTGGATTTGGGATGTTTTTGTGGTGCCTAAGTGAACTGCCAAGGTTTCGTCAATGTTTCATTAAGTTTTAGTGGTTTCAAAACTTTCCCTCCAGAAATCCCTCCCTCTTTGGTTGTTTTGAAACATCTGTGGACCCCCGATGGTCCGCTTTCCATATTTTTGACTTTGGGGACAACCTTTTTGGTGGATTTGGGATGTTTTTGTGGTGCCTAAGTGAACTACCAAGGTTTTGTCAATGTTTTGTTAAGTTTCGGTGGTTTCAAAACTTTCCCTCTGGAACTCCCTCCCTCTTTGGCTATTTTGAAACATCCGTGGACCCCCGATGGTCTGCTTTCCACATTTTTGACTTTGGGGAAAACTTTTTGGTGGATTTGAGATGTTTTTGTGGTGCCTAAGTGAGCTGCCAAGGTTTCGTCAACGTTTCATTAAGTTTTGGTGGTTTCGGAACTCCGTCCCTCTTTAGCTATTTTGGAACATCCGTGGAGCCCCAATGACCCTGCCTCCAGGACCTGGCCCCTCCGTGGACATTTCTGGGACTTCGTCCCTCCGTGGCTGTTTTGAACATCCGTGGAGCCCCGACGACTTGGCCTTTGGGACCTGGCCCCTCCGTGGCCATTTCTGGGACTCCGTCCCTCCGTGGCCATTTTGAACATCTGTGGAGCCTCAGTGACCCAACCTCCGAAACCCGGCCCCTCCATGGCCATTTCTGGGACTCTGTCCCTTCGTGGCCATTTTGAACATCCATGGAGGCCCAGCGACCCGGCCTTTGGGACCCAGCCCCTCTATGGCCGTTTTTGAGACTCCATCCCTCCGTGGCCGTTTTGAACATCCATGGAGCCCCGACGACCCGACCTTTGGGACTCGGCCCCTCTGTGGCAGTTTCTGGGACTCTGTCCCTCTGTGATTGTTTTGAACATCCGTGGAGCCCCGACGACCTAGCCTCCGGAACTTGGCCTCTTTGTGGTTGTTTTTGAGATTCCATCCCTCCATGGCCATTTCTGAGACTCCACCCCTCCATTGCCATTCGGGACTTTCCTTTTGGGCCACTGTGTGCTCATTTCCTTTTCAAAAGGGCGATGACCCCTCAAATTTCCCCTTCCAAGCTTCCAGTTTTTTTCAAATGAGTCCAATCTTAAGGAAGTTTTTCTGGGCACTCTTCCTTCTCCTTTTCCCATGCGCTATAATTGAAAAATATTGGTTTTGCTATGTTTTGTGGGGTTTGGGAACTTCCCTTTTAGTTTGTTGTCCCCCATTCACTGCCTGCCCCCTTGGGCCTGCATTAATGTTTATGGTCCAAATGAGCTCCAAATATGAATATTATGATCTTTTGATGATGCATGGATGAATCTAACAAGTATTTTGCAAGATTTGACTAACGTTTTCCTTGATTTGTGTATGAAAGAACTTATGGAGTTTCATGTACGTAGGATTCAAGGAGCCTACTGCAGGTCCGTCAAGAGACCCATTGAGAAAGCTGAACAAGGAATGCGCATAGCTCCTGTCACCATTCATTTCATGTTCACCTCTCCTGCTAGCACCCACCAACAGGGTCAGCGTTAGAAGAAGGCCTGTCCCAAGGAGGTCAAGGAAAAAAATGCAAGGGGGTGGCCTTGAAGAAAGCATAAGGGAGTTGTCCACCTGAATCAGGGGCAACCAATCTATTGATGCCAATCATTGATGGATCATTTGATCCAAGGAAGAACACTGCAAATGCATCAAGCAAAGGGAAAATTTCAAGTAGTTTCAGCTACAGTAAAAGGGCAATCAACTAAATGACAAAATTGCTATAGCACCTGAGCACTAGATGACAAAATAGGGAAAATACAAGGATGTATTTTAAATTGCTGGATAATGGGGGGTAGGTGAAACCCTAATGTAATCAAATCTGGGCCACTCATTGTGAATTAATCCTAGCCATTCATTTGGGCTTTGGAAAATATAAATAGGGGCTTGCCTGATAGGGTAGGGTTGGATGAGACACTCACTGTCCCATGCTCTAGTCTTTGTTCTCAAGAACTCCTAGGTGACTCTTCCACCTTAACCTTTAGGTCCTATCTCAGGTATAGGCACCCCTGGTACTACTGGCCAACCCCACTATCAATATTCTTTCATACTACCAAGCCAATCTTGGTGCCTTGCCACTATCTCACCTTTGACCCTTATTCTTCCCTAAAGTCCAATTACCCTCAACATTCAATTAGGTACTTGTAGGGGTGTAAAAATGTTGTAAAAGCTTCAAAGTAGCCTATTTAGGGTTCTTATTCAATCACAAGACTGCAATTTCCCATCGCTTCCACCAAAACCTTTCCTAGGGTTAGAAAAGGCTACAAGCCTAGAGCCCCAATTAGGCCTCCTAACTCGAGAAAGATGGAAGTTACTCCAAAACCCTCCAAAAGACCTAGGTTATTTGCTTGGGATTTGTGTTTCCCATGTACACACCTTGAAGATTTTCAGGGTTTTGAACCAGCACTGCCCGTACACTACCCTTACACAAAAGTGGCCAAAACCTAGGGTTTACTAGCCTTTCCCAAGCTGTTACAAATTGTCAAAGGTTTCACACACCAAATGGGTTGATGGAGCCTCCTCCTGACCACCAGATGTTGCCAAGACTCTCAGCTAATTTTACCAAAAAGAAATTCTTCAAAATCTTAGCACCCCTGCAAAATATGTGCCTTTCACTCCTTGTCTTCCCTAGCTAGACTCTGCTTGGCTTGCTTAGGGCAAGACATTGCTAGCAACCCCTGCACACACACAAAGCCTACAACCTACCATCTATACAAGCATGGAGACTAGGAACTGTACCCAAAGGGCCATACGGTTTGTACAGTGGGAAAGTGCTCTAGCACTCCATTTCCTAAAACAGTCTGGTTTAGACCAGAAAATGAAAGAAAACAAAATATTTACAAAAAAATGATGAAAAATAATCACAAAGGTAATTAGATGGCACAAAAAACTAGTATTCTATCCACACTACACTCTACCTATAGAACAAAAATTATTTCAATCCATTTAAAGCTCTGTATTGCAGCAAAAATTAGAAATATCCTTCAAAAACACTGTTTTTAATCAACTCTCAAAATGTTTGCTCAATACCTATCCCTCTAACCTTTTTTACAGGTTGAGGCTCACCTTAAATAAGGCTCTTCAATTAGTTATCAACTTTGGTCGGGCTTCTACATGACCTAATGGCCAACACTACCAAAAACCACTGTGTTTTCAAACTATTGTCAAGGTTAGTAACCAAAACAAGAATGAGCTTCAAAACTCATTCATCTTTTCACCACTTATTTCCTAGAGATCAAAAAAACCTCTAAGCTAACACACAATGGTCAACATGACCTTAAAACATAAAAACCTAAAATGTCATCCTAGACTCACAATTTGCCTAGTGCTACCGCATGCTCACTAGGTGCTCCTGCACCATTCTCCCCCTCTCAGCCCAAACACTAAGGAAAGGAAGGAGGAACCAATGATAGGTCAATGCCAAAATTCTTGAACTGATCTTCTTGTACCCATGTGGCTTCTAATTCATGCTTGTCCTTCCAATTGATAAGGTGCTCCATGTACACCTTGTTCCTTGTAGACTTTTGTACTCTGGACTCCAAGATCCTCTCTGCCTGAGGCTTATCTTGATTAGGTAAGGATATATTGCTGATGTCCTTGAAGATCTCCTTGTTTTTCTATTCCACATCATTGACTGATCCCTTATACTTGATCAAGTCAGCTATATTGAAAATTGGTGAGATTCCTAGGTCGATAGGTAACTCCACCTTATATGCATTCTTGCCATACTTGGCCAATATCTTGTAGGGTCCTACTCTTTTCATTTGTAACTTAGTTGAAATTCCCTTTTGCAACCTTGACTTGTTAAGGTGGACCATAACATAGTCCCCTACTACAAATTGCACATCCTTCCTTGTCAAATTTGCCTTCTCCTTCAATTTTTGTGTAGCCTCGGTGACTATCTTCTTCACCTACTCCTGAATCTCTTTCATGGTCTGATTGAAATATTCTGCATGTCCACTTCTATGTTCCATAGCTCCAAGATCTCTGAGCTCACATATGCCTCTTGGGTGCATTCCATACACAATCTCAAAAGGACTCTTCCCTCTGGTCCGGTTCACACTATCATTGTAAACATCCTCAGCTCGTGAGATAACCATATCCCATGTCTATCCATATTCCTTAGTTAGGCACCTTAGAAGGTTACCTAGCACCCTGTTAACCACCTCTATTTGACCATCAGTCTGAGGATGGTAAGCTAACCCAAATGATAGATTTGTACCCAATCTACTCCATAGAGTCTTCCAAACGTGACTCATGAACTTCACATCCCTGTCAGAAACAATGCTCAAAGGCAATCCATAGATCCTTACAACTTCTTTGAAGAAAAGATAAGCTATGTAGATAGCATCATGAGTAGTTTTGCAGGGAATGATGAGTAGTTTTGTAGGGAATGAAATGACTCATCTTGCTAAATTTGTCTACCACTACATAAACACTATCAAAACCAGTCTTGGTCTTAGGAAGGCCTACCACAAAATCCATGCTCACACACTCCCATGGTCTGTTAGGAATGGGTAGGGGTTGATATAGACCAACATTACTAGCTCCTCCCTTACCCTTCATACACACAACACATTGTTCCATATACTTTCTAACATCTCTTGCCAACTTAAGCCAGTAATAGAACCTTTGCACTAGTTCTAAAGTCTTATTTATGCCAAAATTTCCACTAAGACTGCCATTATGCTTTTCTTGAATCAGATTTTCCCTCATTGATCCTCTTGGAACACATAATTGATTTCCTTTAAACAATAACCCACTTTGCAAATTATACTCTGAGTATTGACTATGGAAATGGTTCTCAAAGTTAGAACATACCTTATAGACCTCTGCAAAGTCTTCATCTTCCCCATAGAGATCCTTGAAACTCTCTATGCCAATGCTCTTGATCTGTATCTCTTACACTGTCAACAATCTCATGCTTAATGCATCTGCTACTTTGTTTAGTTGTCCCTTCTTGTGCTTGATGGTGAAGGTAAAATCTTGGATGTATTCCATCCATTTTAAATGCCTATTACTCAACTTCTCTTAAGTGTTGATAAAGCTAAGTGCCTGGTTGTCAGTAAAGACTACAAACTCCTTGGGTAGAAGGTAATGCCTCCACTTCCTAAGTGACTGAACCAAATCATAAAGTTCTAAGTCATAGGTTGAATACTTCTTCTTTGCTTCATTCAACTTCTCACTAAAGAAGGCTATAGGCCTACCCTCTTGACTTAACACTCCTCCTACTGCCACTCCACTAGCATCACATTCAACAATGAACAATTTCTCAAAACTAGGTAATAAGAGAATAGGTTGAGTTGCCACATCTTGTTTCAGTTTCTCAAACCCTTTCTCAGCTTCTTGAGTCCACACAAACTTAGTTTTTAAACCACCCTTGATTGTATCAAGGACTGGTGCACATATGCCACTAAAGTTCCTTATGAATTTTCTATAAAATTGAGCCAATCCATGAAAACTTCTTACCTCTGTCCCTGTGGTTGGTGTGGGCCAGTTTAGGATAGCTTCCACCTTGCTTGGATCCATCTTCAATGATCCTTTTGACACTAAAAAAACCAAATAGACAAGCTCTTTCTTAAAGAACTCACACTTCTCTAGGTTGATTGCCAACTTCTCCTCTTGCAACCTTCTAAGAACCAACTCCACATGTTTCAAATGCTCTTCTGCTATCTTGCTGAATATGAGGATGTCATCAAGATACACTACCACAAATATCCCTATAAAATCCTTGAGCACTTCATTTATGAGCCTCATGAATGTGCTAGGGGCATTAGATAGGCCAAATGGCATAACTCTCCATTCATATAACCCATCATTTGTCTTAAATGCTATCTTCCACTCATCATCATCCTTAATTCTGATATTATGGTATCCACTCTTGAGATCCAACTTTGTGAAGTACTGAGCTCCTCCAAGACAATCCATCAAGTCTTCAATCCTAGGGATAGGGAATCTATATATGATTGTGATTCTATTTATTTCTCTAGAATCAGTACATAACCTCCACTTACCTCCTTTCTTGGTTGCTAAAATCACTGGTACTGCACATGGGATGATGCTCTTTTGAATCAATCCTTGATCCAACAACTCTTGCACTTGTCTAGCTACCTCTAGATTCTGATCTGGTGTAAGTTTGTATGTTGCTTTGTTAGGTAATGGAGCTCCAGGTATGAATTCAATTTGATGACTTATGGCTCTCTTTGGTGGTAGAGTTGTAGGTGTACCATCACTAACTATGCTCTTGTACTTTTCAAGTAACTTTTGAATTGCTTCCGGTAAGATTGTCTTTTCAGCCTTGTCTTCTTCTTTAGGTTGTAACACAACCACATATCCTTCACCCCCTTGATGTAGGTTGTTAAGGAACTCCTTCCCACTACTCAACATGATGTTTGTTGTCTTTGGCTGTCCCTCTTCTTCTTCTGATAGTGACTGCAACTTGAAAGTCTTCCCATCCTTTTTGAATGAGATGGTGTTCTCTTTCCCATCATATATGGCACCTCTATCATATTGCCATGGTCTACCCAATAGTAGATGACATGCATCCATGGGTAACACATCACAAACTAACTTATCCTTGTACCCTCCAATGGAAAACTCCACTGTTACTTGCTCATTCACTAGAACACTCTGCCCTTTGTTTAGCCATGTGACCTTGTAGGGGTTAGTGTGGGGTATCTTCTCCAATTTCAGTTTCATTACTACCTCCTCTGAGATGATATTGTCTATTGAACCTGAATCTACTATGACCTTGCACACTTTTCCAAGTATCTTGCATCTTACTCTAAATAGAGGTTTCCTTTGTTTTGGTTCTTCCTTGACTGGTTTTCTGATCAAAACTCTATTCAACATCAGATTCTCTCCTACCTCAGATTCAATATGACTAATCTCAGATGAATTAGGACTCATGGTGTCCTCTTATGCATAAGCCAGTCTCTTCTCATTGCTTGATGAAGATGCTTTCTTCGGGAACCTATAAGCAGGATGACCTACTTGTCCACAATGGTAGCATTTCATGTTTGCAAAGTATGAATTGCTCATGCCTACTCCTCTTCCTCTATTTGAACCTCCTTGAGGTCCTCTATCTCTATTATATCCTCCTCTAGAAAATGTTTCTCCTCCATGCTCTATGAGTTTAGACTCTCCTTGGTTTCTTTGGTCATTGCCTCTACCTTGTTAGCCACCTCCCTGTCCTCTTTGATCTCTTTGATCTCTACCTTTGCCTCTACCCTTAGAAGCCTGGTCTTGCTTCCTCTTGTTCCTTTCCTCAATCTTCACAACCAATTGGTAACATTGATGTACTATCTTAGGACTTAAAAGAGCCATCTCCTCTTGAATGTTCCATTTCAAACCATTAAGGTACCTAGCCACCTTGAGACTTTCATCTTCTGAAACACTAGACCTCATACAAAGTTTTTGGAACTCCTCTGTGTAGGTATTCACATCTTGGTCTTTCTGCCTTAAGCTTTGCCTCTTCTTGTGTAATTGAATCTCATAGTCATCTGGAATGTATGCTTCTCTTATCTTGGCAACCATTCCATTCCAAGTAGAGATAGGTTGCTTACCTTCTTTTTCCCTCTCTGTCTGAATGAACTTCCACCATGTCAAGGCAAAACCTCTTATTCTTGAATTGGCCACCTTTACCTTCTGTGCCTTAGTGAATCCATCACATTCAAAATGGTTTTCCATTCCCTCTATCCAGTCAACAACTAAATCAGCTTCCATTTTTCCACTAAATAGTGGTATGCCTTCAAGTCCTTTTCCACTCAACGCCTTCAATGCTTTCAAGAAAGGCTCTTCCTCCAAAACAGGGTCAGGTTCAGGGATCTTTTCTTCCTCTGCAACCTCTTTTTCCTTTGGTATTTTTCCTTCCAACTTCACATTGTTCAATGCTTTCTCAAGTTACTCTATTCTTTCTTTTAACAACTTATTGTCCTCCTCTTGCTCTTCAACCATCTTGGCCAATTCTGCATTTGTCACCATGATGGTAGAACCACTGGATTCAAGGTATGACATACAAGATTCTTCCCAAATCTTTTACTTGCTCTGATACCAATCTGATAGGGTAGGGTTGGATGAGACACTCACTATCCCATGCTCTGGTCTTTGTTCTCAAGAACTCCTAGGTGACTCTTCCACCTTAACCTTTAGGTCCTATCTCAGGTATAGGAACCCCTGGTACTACTGGCCAACCCCACTATCAATATTCTTTCATACTACCAAGCCAATCTTGGTGCCTTGCCACTATCTCACCTTTGACCCTTATTCTTCCCTAAAGGCCAATTACCCTCAAAATTCAATTAGATACTTGCAGGGGTGTAAAAATGTTGTAAAAGCTTCAAAGTAGCCTATTTAGGGTTCTTATTCAATCACAAGACTCCAATTCACCATCGCTTCCACCAAAACCTTTCCTAGGGTTAGAAAAGGCTACAAGCCTAGAGCCCCAATTAGGCCTCCTAACCCGAGAAAGATGGAAGTTACTCCAAAACCCTCCAAAATACCTAGGTTCTTTGCTTGGGATTTGTGTTTCCCATGTCCACACCTTGAAGATTTTTAGGGTTTTGAACTAGCACTGCCCGTACACTGCCCTTACACAAAAGGCCAAAACCTAGGGTTTACTAGCCTTTCCCAAGATGTTACAAATTGTCAAAGGTTTCACACACCAAATGGGTTGATGGAGCCTCCTCCTAACCACCAGACGTTGCCAAGACTCTTAGCTGAATTCACCAAAAATAAATTCTTCAAAATCTTAGCACCCCTGCAAAATATGTGCCTTTCACTCCTTGTCTTCCCTAGCCGGACTCTGCTTGGCTCGCCTAGGGAAAGACATTGCTAGCAACCCCTGCACACACACAAAGCATACAACCTACCATCTATACAAGCATGGAGACTAGGCACTGTTCCCAAAGGGCCATATGGCTTGTATGGTGGGAAAGTGCTCTAGCACTCCATTTCCTAAAACAGTCTGGTTTAGACCAGAAAATGAAAGAAAACAAACTATTTACAAAAAAATGATGAAAACAAATCGCAAAGGTAAGTATATGGCACAAAAAACTAGTATTCTATCCACACTACACTCTACCTACAAAACATAAATCATTTCAATCCATTTAAAGTTCTGTATTGCAGCAAAAATCAGAAATATCCTTCAAAAACACTGTTTTTAATCAACTCTCAAAATGTTTGCTCAATACCTATCCCTCTAACCTTGTTTACAAGTTGAGGCTCATCTTAAATAAGACTCTTCAATTAGTTATCAACTTTGGTCAGGCTTCTACATGACCTAATGGCCAACACTACCAAAAACCATTGTGTTTTTAAACTGTTGTCAAGGTTAGTAACCAAAACAAGAATGAGCTTCAAAACTCATTCATATTTTCACCACTTCTTTCCTAGAGATCAAAAACACCTCTAAGCTAACACACAATGGTCAACATGACCTTAAAACATAAAAACCCAAAATGTCATCCTAGACTCACAATTTGCCTAATGCTACCCCATGCTCACTAGGTGCTCCTGCACCATTGCCCCTCATTTGTAGAAGGTTGCAGAGCTGTTGTAAAAGGAATTTGCAGCAATAGAAGACAACATTGCATGATTTTATGGATGTTCTCTTTGATTTTTCTCATCTTGCATGCATGGTTCTACCTTCTATGTTATTTTTAGTATTAGTTTCTTGAATGGTTGTCATGATGGTGTTGCTGTTATAGTATTTGATGAGCTTCTAGCCCATACTTTTAGCACTTGTTGATGACAAGCTGTTGTGCAAAGTTAGCCTGGGATTCTTTCTGTCATTGTTGCAACCTAATTCAATTGCATGTTCATGATGTGTATATGTAATTTGAAAATCAGCAGACCTTAGAAGATTGCACTGGTTTTGTGTAGCTATAGGTTTCTCTTGGTCAAGCAAACTCAATTTAGGAAGGCTGTCTACTTTGGAAACCACCATTGTTACTGTTCATTCGTAGCTTAGGATTAGAACAAATTTCTTAGCCCTTCTCCTTTTTCTATTTATTTTAATCCTTGGTTAGAGTAGGATCCAAAGCATCACCATGAAGCTAAATTAGATGAACTTGATGAGTTTCAGCTTGTTGTTTTGAGTGGACAACCACTGTTCATTCACTTCCAACACTTTGAAACTGCATTTGCAAACCCAACTTCCCATGCTTTGTAACTCATTTGTAAGACCGCCTTGTGATTCCAACAAATCACATCAAACAACTAAGATATTCCAAGCACTGTCAAGACCTGAAATTAGAGACCTTGGGATAGTGTTCTGCAATCTGATTGTGGAAGATTGTCTTTCAAGAGAGGTAGTGCACCTACACACTGCCTGTGTTGAGAAGTGCATAAAAAACACATCAATAGAGTAATTGTTTAATTGTTTCTTGTGTTGGAAATTTTGTTTTGGGTCCTTACTATAGTTTGGCTGAATTTGATGGGTGCACATTAAATATGATTTGTGATTTGAGCCGACCATTGGAGAATATTTCATATTTTGCTAAAGCCAACTTATAGCAATTGAAATCTTGGTAGCGGATATATATATAAGATCGTTAATTCATTTTGTAGAGTGAGTAGGTGTGGAAGAGTAGTACAGGTGTGTTGTGAATATCAAAATATTGTTTGAGAAATTCATGCATAGTTTCACTTCTGCATTAAGGTTTTTTTTTATGATGTGAGTTAGAGTAGGGTAGAGCAAAAGTGTTGAATCAATTAGAAGGACAAATGATCGATTACTGAGCTTCACCAAAACTGATACCAGAAATTTGTAGATGCTATCTTCTCAGTTCAACCTTTTTGTCGTAATCCAAACATTTTGTAAGGTAGTGAGCCTTCCTTATTTTGAGTAGTGAGCTCTAGGCAGCGTGAGTAAATGCATGTGAATTCCCTTTGTCTTCATACTTTTAAAAAAGTATAAATTGGGGATTAATCTCCACCATGGTTTTTCCCCTAATAGGGTTTCCATGTGAAAATCTTGGTGTTATGGTGTTCTGATTGTTTCTTTCATGTGCTTGCATATTTACTTCTATTTAAATGTTGTAGATGGTTTATAATTTGAATTGAAGTTTAAATATTGCTAAACACTGATTTTCCCCCCATCTCAATGTTCCTTGAGTCCAACAATTGGTATCAAAGCAAGGTTCCTTTGTAGAAAGTTTAACAGTTTGAGGTGGATCTTGGATTACAATGGACTCTAGTGGTATTCAACAACTTATGGTGGCACTTGATGATCTTGATCAGTCTAAAGTAGAAGTCATGGAATTAAAAAAAAATCTTGTGGATGCTGAAAAATTGATTTAATCATTGAAGGACAAAATCAATGAGTCAAGAGAAAAGAGGAAGGAACTATGTGATCAGCTGAAGTAGAAAGAAAATAAAAGCTTGGAAGATGTCCACGTGAATCAGACCCTAAAGGAAATAACTGAAGAATGCGAAAAACTTGCTAGGAATAATGCTATTCTAAAGCTTGAGATGGAATCTGTGGTGATGAAGCTAACTAAGGAGATTGAAGAAAGGAAGAAGAATAACGAGAATTTGGTCTAGTCCTTAAAAGAAAAATATGAGGAATGTAGTAGAGTAAATATTGGATTCATTCACCTAGATATTGAACTACAACAATCTAGAAATAATGAAAAAGAGCTTGAAAGACAAATAGTTTTTCTCAGAGATGAACTCACTACTAAAAATGAATACAAGGAGAAGTTTAGGATTAGTTCTACTAAGCTTGATGAGCTAACTAAAGGACAAAAGGATGAAAATGATAAGTGAGGTCTTGGCTATGAAAAAGGAGAAAGCTCCAAATCTAAACACAAGGATTCCAAACAAAGAAATCAAATGAATGAACGTAGAAGATATTCGGTAAGACAACTCAATGCTCAGAAGTTTAATGGTTATTGATTTTTTTGTAATAAATTTGGTCATATGGCTTCTCAGTGTAAAAGTAAAATAAATTCAAGCAATCCATCATTTCCCAGTTTGTGTTTTAGTTGCAATAAGTTTGGTCATAAGTCAATTGAATGCAGAAGTATGTCTGTCAGTGTAAGGAATGTTAAATGCTATACTTGTGGAAGATTTGGGCATGTTGCTAATCAATGTAGATCAAAGGGAAATCAATGGAATGAATGGTCTAGAAAAATAAATCCTATGTGCTACAACTGTAACAGATTTGGTCACATTGCAAGATTTTGCAGAAACAAAAACATGGATAGAAGAGGTTCGGTATACAAAGGAAGAATTTCACAGAAAGATGATAAAGGAAAAGGGAAAGTGATTGTGGAACAAATAAGAGATTAGATGAAGAAAATATGGGTGAAGAAGAGTGAATTTAATGAAGGAAATAAGCCCACATCGGAAGCAGTTTCTGGTAATTCCTCTAGAAATTGATTTTTGGCCATTGGCCTAGGGGGAGCTTTTCAAGAAAAATACTTTGTCCCCTTGTCGGTAGTCGGCACCAGAATGTAGGAAATTTTCAGTAGTTGCGCTATCAGTCTACAAATGTATCCATGATCACTTGTAAAGAAATTTGTGATCTAGAAGGTTTGTAATGGATTCTTCTCTTGCTGTCTGAGAAAACAGAGTAACCAAAACTCCTAGGGAAAAACATTTAATGTAGAAAAAAGGTTAGGTGCATAAGTTATAAAAGGGTATTGGGAACCCTCATTTGTCATCTTGTGATTGAAGAACAAAAGGAGAACCTTTGCAGCAAAATTTTGAAGGAGTCAAGTCAATTCGACGGTGAATTCATCAGGTATTTTCAATTGCTTGTAGGATCTCTAATTTCATGCTTGGTAGAAAACTTGCTCGGTACAAAAAGAAAAATGAAGGAAATCAAAGGAATTGTGAATTTGGATGAATATAGTAGTATAAAGATTAGGGATGAGAGAAATATGTTTTTGGCCGATGAATTGAAGTGGCTTAAAGGTGTGAAACATAGAAGTTTGGACATTTGGAATGAGTTTCCTTATTTTGTCAACGCGGAAGTTTTTAGGTTTATCTTGAATAGATTTAATAAGGACATTCTAACCTTGGATAAACCCTATCTCATTTCAAAGGAAGTTATTAGAAATTTAATTGGATTATGCAATGTTGGAGACATTCTGAAAAAGAATTCAATTTAGAACAAGGAAGTCGAAACCCTAACCGAAGTAACAGGGGATCAAAAGGCATTAGTAATTTCAACAATCAAAGATCTGATAACAAGATACATTACACATGGAATTTCATAAAAAAATTTCTTCAGAAACAAGGAAGGCACAACCTTAGCAGGTGCAATTTTCATTTCTCACAAAATGATAATGGAGGACTAAGACTTTGACCTGTGCAGTTTGCTAAAAGATCAATTGATGGAAAATGTGCAATTAACAAGGGATGCAGACTACCCCTTCAGGTTTGGTACTTTGGTCATATGTATCATGATGTATTTTCTAAATTGTCTGCCTTAGATTGATAATGTGGTATGGAAGGAAAATGAACCAGTTTGTAAGAAAGTTTTTGAACATTCTAATACTCTGGAAAATTGTGAGCAAGAGTATGCAAATTTCTTTAAAGAGTTGTTAGGAAAGTTTGAAGAAACCAACATTTCCATTCTGGTAAAGCACTTGAAGTTGGATCATCTTCCGGTGAGATGGAGAGGAAGCAAAAAAGAGCACTAGAGTTTCTTGATGACACTCCTTCGGCACAAAAGTCTCCAAAATTTGAAGGAAAAGGTAAAGAATAGGCAATTGTGGATATACCAGATGAAGATTCTGATGACTACACTCCAAGGGATGAACCAGAATCACTTGAACCAAATGTGATAATAGCAGAAGGAAGTGAAGAAGAAGGTGCTTTATTCAAAACAAAGATACTGTAGATTGTTCAAGAGAAAGATGGAATGCAGAAGATTGTTGATATTTGGTTAGATAGTCCCTCATATGAGAAAGACCTGATTGAGAGCACTCTAGGCAATTATTTTGAGCACAGTAACACTAAAGTGGAAAGTTTGCAGAATGTGTTACATGAAGAGATGATTGAATGTATCCGAGAAGCTATGGCTTCTAAGTCTCAGGATAAGAAAGATGAAGAAACAATTCTACATTTGAAGGAGTAGTTCAGGATATCTCTTACCAAGTTGAAAAGGAAAATGAATGTGTTGAGGCAATGCATTGACTCAACAAATAAAATCTATAACTATTGTCTTCGCTGGCCTCATGTAGTTGGGAAATACAAAGATAAGTTGGAGTAGATTGAAAGTGAGCTAATCAAAATTGGCCAGGATTACATGTTTTAGGATAATGATGGTGTAGTCAAGAAAAGAATTCAAGTGTTGCAATCTAAGCTTGCAAAAATTTAATTAACCAAAAATAGCCTTGTGGACACCTTTTGGAAAGTGAAGGATTTAACTGAATGTAGGCTGGAGCAACTAATTGAAGTGCTGAAGAAAGGAGAGAAATTAGAAGAAGCAATTACAATTCCAAAATCTCTAATTCAAATTATTAACATGACTTCTGAGAACAACAACATGATCATAATCATTGGGATTGCAGTAGAAGCTTGGAGGAAATTTCTTCCAGAAATGAAAGATAAGTATAAAATAATTTTTTGACTTTGCAGCAGTTGTAATTCTTCAAATTTTGAATTTTTGAGGGGAGTGAGAGCAGTGAAAAATATGTTTGTCACTAATGTCAAAGGGGGAGAGAGTGCAGTGAAAAATTCCTTGACATTCAAAGGGGGAGCAATGTTTTGAAATTTTGAGTTTTGGCAGCATATCTCTGGTTTCGACACTTAGTCATTTTTCACTAAGTGTTTCCATCAATGCCAAAGGGGGAGATTGTTGGAATATGGATTCTAGTGTTGTCATTGATGGCAACCTAAGTCATCTTTCTAGTCCACAGATCAAGATTTTCTCATACTAGCAGGCAAAGTAGTGAACAAAGTATTATCAACAGAAAGATGAAGAACATAGTATCTGCTCAATATGTCGATCTGTATGCCTCACCGGATAATATTTTTTAGTTGTGGATCCCTGGGATAGATTGTTGAGAAAATATGTTTTCCTATTGATAAGTTTTATGACGTTGCATTAATCGGTGTACGAGTTAGGAGATCCAGTAGGATGATTTTCTATTTATTTGTTCTTCGTGGCCAACTTGGTGAATGGAGCATGTCGCGGATGTATAAGGAGTAATTGTTTAATTGTTTCTTGTGTTGGACATTTTTTTTTGGGTCCTTACTATAGTTTGGCTGACTTTGATGGGTGCGCATTAAATATGATTTTTGATTTGAGCCGACCATTGGAGAATATTTCATATTTTTCTGAAGTTGACTTATAGCAATTGAAATCTTGGTAGAAAATATATATATAAGATCGTTAATTCATTTTATAGAGTGAATAGGTGTGGAAGAGCAATGTAGGTGTGTTGCAAAAATGAGAAGAGTTTTTGAGTGATTCATGCATAGTTTCACTTGTGCATTAAGGGTTTTTTTTTTGTGATGCGAGTTAGAGCAGGGTAGAGCAGAAGTGTTGAATCAGTCAGAAGGACAAATGATTGATTACTGAGCTTCATCAGAACTGATACCAGGAATTTGTAGATATTATCTTCTCAGTTCAACCTTTTTTTGTAATCCAAACATTTTGTAAGGTAGTGAGCCTTCCTTATTTTGAGCAGTGAGCTCTAGGCAGTGTGCCTAAATGCATGTGCATTCCCTTTTTCTTCATACTTTTAATAGAGTATAAATTGTGGATTAATCTCCACCATGGTTAAATTTCCCCTAACAAGGTTTCCATGTAAAAATCTTGGTGTTATGGTGTTTTGATTGTTTCTTTCATGTGCTTGCAACTTTACTTTTGTTTAAATGCTATAGATGGTTTATAATTTGAATTGAAGTTTAAATATTGTTGAACACTGATTCACCCCCCCTCTCAGTGTTCCTTGAGTCCAACACACACTATTCTGTTATTAAGTATGAGCATTAAACAAAAATAATAGAAAGTAAATCAACACAATAAACACCAAATTTTTACATGGAAAACCCAATGAAGGAAAAACCACGGTGAGGATCAACTCAAAATATAAAGTAGTTTAAAACTGAATATATAAAGCTCACTGCCAAGGGCTCACTGCCTTGAAAGGACTCACTATCTGGATACAAAAGTTCACTACTTACAAGGGAGGCTCACTACCTACAAAAAGATTCACAAAACAAAATTGGGCTTCACAGTCAGAATGAATTGAGAATAGTGTACCTAACAAGTGTTGATGTAGTTCTGGTGATGCTCAATAGACAGACTTGACACACTTCCATCATTTTCACTCTTCTTTACATTCACATTCATTATTGCTTCATTGATTACACACTCACTCTACTTTCTGTACACCTTTCAAAAAAAATGTTCAACACATATATATACTCGATCTATTTGCAATCATCAATTAGGTCAGCCTAATTAGATGCATCTCTTTTCTTCCAAAAATACCAACCCATCGGCTTCAAGTATTCACCAAGTCTTCTCAAATGGAAATTCAATTGCATAATATGCTACAACATGTCAGCTTAGACCTAAGATAGGTCACACATATATCCGCATAAAAAAATTAATTCACCATATTACAACTAATCCAAGAAGGTGGCTAGGAACAGACTTCATCAGAAAAAGTGATCAACAAAATAATGGGCCAATATGTTGTACGAGCACCAAAGGACATGGAATTCTGATCATACATTTCAACAACTATAAAAAATTTCCCAAAACCGTAAGTATAAACTACCAAGTGTAGAGGAATGCAAACTAGAATACCAAAGGGTACAACTTGAATACTGGTTCAGATACCAGACCAAAATACTGGATTAGGGACTGACTTAGACTTACATCCACAACATGGTGACATCAATGACAACACAAAACTGTAGAGATAATCATTCTTCTTCATTCTTCCAACAAGTTATAGTCAATCAACTCCCTTCAAGTGTTTTGGCCGATGCCTCCCTCTTCCCCCTAAAATGGTTATACACTGCCCATTATCTTTCTTGCATCAACAAATCATACCCACCATAGGCGATGCCTCCTTCACCGATCTAACTGGAAAAAAATGAAACTCCAACTACCCCGGGCAATCTCACCTTCCAACTAATCTAATTGTCTCTTCTTTCACTCTTTTTGTGTTTTCTAAAAACCATGCAAATCGATGCCCTCCCAACATGTTTCCACAAGGAGACACAAGAAAAAAAGGAAATAAAAACAAGCTAACGAAAACCAAAATTATACACAAAATGAAAATAAAACTAGAATTTAGATGACACCCCTGCATTAGGCTCCCTTGGGGAGTTGTTTGTGAGCCTAGCTCACAAAGGGATTTAGGTAGTAGGACTACCCTTCCAAGTTCTCAACACTTGTAGCATATCCTTGCATGCTAAGAGACAACAACCTATCCCATTATTTCTTCCTTTTCTTCTAGCATATGGCCAGAATAGTTCTTCCATTACACCTTGAAAGATCTCCACCACACATCAAACTTGGATTCCTATTTCCACACCCCATATCATCATCTTCAACATATTTTATCCACTCACCAAATATCCTCTCATTGCTGCACCTTTCCCATTCATTTTGCATTTCCCTCCAGCAATAATCAACTCCACTATATTGTTTGGCTTCTGCATACCTTTCCATATCATTCATTGTATCATCTTTAACTATACTCAAGGGGTTTGAAAGCTGAGATGTTACCTCACCATTGGTGTATGAACTATTCAACAAACCTCCTATTAGTACAAGCCATTCTTGCTCAACTACCTCAATTCGAAGAGCCAAGTCATCTTCCACATTCTATTTTGCTATCTTCACACTTTGTTTGTGTAAATTTGTGCCCATGTATTCATCTTGACACTGCTATTCCAAACTCCCATGTATATTTGCATCCTTTAGAATAACAATGGCTTCCCCAAATTCACAATCACCTATTCCAATAGATGTTGGGTGATCCCACAATAGTGGTTTACAATTTTTGGCCAAACTGGACACTGCAATATTTTTTTTAACTAAATCTTCACTTTCAAGCACATATAGTGGCTAAACCGTGAGGAATTTGAAGATGATGCAAACTAGAGTTTCGTGAAATTTTGTCTATAGATTCTAAATATATATTTTTCAAAATTTTTGGAATTAGATTGCACTTCTTTTTCCATCTCCCTCAAAAACTAGTTTTTTTCATAAAACAACATTTTTAAAAAGTGACACTCACTGTATAACGCATAAATTTTTTTCCATGAAGGATAAAATTCTAATTCTTTTGAATTTAGATTTGTAACTCTAATATCTAGTGCTTCCACTTGGTTAGATAGTTTTTTATTGAATATTTTTTCTTTAATCAAGTTTCAAAGTCAAACCAATTAAAATTCAGACATAAGCGACCATATAACATGTAGTGATTTTTGTATGTATCAAAATTCAATTTTTTTTTGTTGGATAAGGACTTCAATATCTGGTGCACTCATATTTTTCAATTTTTTTTGATAATCTGCTATTTTTCCACATGTACAGAACAAAGAGCTTGATTTTCAGTGAAAAACCTATGTTTAATAAAACTAATAAAACAAATACATAATAAAACCAAAACATATTAAAATTATATTCGTTGGATAGATCGTTCGAGGACTACTTTATTCCAGTTGGTTATGTGAAGGCTCCACCATTTTCATCTTCAACCCAAGCTCCGAAGTTCAATTTTTTTTATTTTTTTTGTGAACAAGGTCAAAAATCTGGGAAAGGGGGGGTTCGCTCGAACTAGGGGGGGTTCGAGTGAACCCCTAGGGGTTTGAGCGAACCAGGTTTCATTCAAACCTTGGTTCATTCAAACCCCCTTCCATAAAGGGATTTCCATTTGTTGTTTTGGTAGATTGGTCCGTACATGCATTAAATGGGTTCACACAAACCCTAGTTTGAGCAAACCCTCTTTTGATTTGTTTGAACCAACCAATTCGTTCGAACCCCCAAAATGATTTTTTTTGGCATGGGGTCAATTTTTAAAAGTTTTCCTTCCTCATTTGAATTGTGAACCACTTTTGTGGGTTTACCCTGTTGTTGGCCTTTATACTTGCAAATCAACATTGTTTACACCTGTGCAACCTTGGGGAAAATGAAGGTTCACCTCCTTGGTTACTGCTACAACTTCCTTTATCTCTTTTCCATTTATAATCTCTTTTATTCCTACCAACATCACCTTACTATTGTTGCTACTACTATTGTGTCCTCTTCTTGTTCATGCATAGGCAATAAAGTATGCTTGATTCCATCCTTTTCAAAGGTATATGTGTTATTCCTCCCTTCATGTACAACCTTATGATCAAACTGCCAAGGCCTACCAAGCAATACATGACACACATCCATCAACATGATATCACACACAACACTATCCTTATAACTGCCTATTTGAAATTCAACCAAGGCTTGCTCATCTACCAACAACTAATGCCCTTTATGAAGCCAAGAAACTTTATAAGGAGTAGGATGTTTAGTTCTCTTAAGTCCTAGCTTATCCACCATTTCTACATCTACTAAATTATTTGTACTACCACTGCCAATAATTAATTTGTAGTACTTACCTTTAGCTTTGCACTTCATTTTGAATAGAGCCTTCCTTTGTAGAGGTTCACGAATCTCCTTAGGTGGTTTCAACAAAAATATTTTGAACAACATAGATTCTCCTAATTCAGGTTCTTCCTTTCTTGGAGAAAATTATCCCACACTCTCTTGATCCACTTGCACAACCTGATTTCTTCTTTTCCCTGATAACCATCACCTCTAATAGATCTTTCTCCTCTATCCTAATAACCTCCTTTTTTTTACGTAACTTGCCCTCAAAAGCTACTTACCTCTCCATCTTGATGGTGTTGTCATCTTTCTCCATAACCTCATCCTTGCTGATTTTGCTTCCTCATAAGCTTCTCCTCCACCTTGATGGAAAATTGGTAGGCTTCCTCCAAAGTTTTTGGTGACACCAAAGTCAGCTTGTCCTACAAACTATACTCAGCCCATTTAGATACCTTGCCACCTTTTCCATATTGTCTTCACTGTGACTTGACCAAACCACCAACTTATAAAACTCTTCTGTGTAGTCTTTTATTGACATATCTTTTTGGTTTAGATTATGCAATCTTCTGAAAAGATTAGTTTGATAATTTTCCAGAAGAAACTTCATCTTTAACTTGGCAACCATCTTGTCCCACGAGGTTATCTTTTCCTTGTTTTGCTTCTGTCTGTCTGACTACACATAGTCCCACCACATTGTTGCATGTACTTTAAGCCTTGTACAGGAAAAGTTCACCCTTCTTTCTTTTGCAACTCCTTCGTATTCAAAATACTTATCTATGTCATTAATCCAATCTATAAGTTCTCCATTTAGACTTCCCAAATATGTTGGAACCTCGATTCTTGGTTTGGCTCCCACATTCATCACCACTTTAATCAATATTTCTTTCACTCCTAGTTCTTCTTGCTCTTCATCATCCACTTGTAGTCTCTCTTTCTCTTAAACTTCACTGACATCATCCACTAGTGTTCCTCTTTGTTGTTCCCTCTCTATGGCATCCATTCATGTAGTCAAGTTTTGCAACAATTCAAGGAATCCATCATCATGTCCTCTTCAACCTCTTCCTTAAGCTCCTCTACCTCTCAATGCTCTTGGTGGCATTTTTCCCACTCCTCAATAGCCCCAAATCTTCAATCTCTGATATCAAATTGATGGCACCTAGTTTTAAATTTCAACAACAATGGAAATCTATAGACTGATGTGTCAAAAAAATTATTCAATCCACAATCTTGGCATAGAATAAATCATAAATACACGTCTCAACCAATATAACAGGAGTCTAAACATCTACCTTCAAAAGGAAATCAAGTGCATTCTCATCTCCATTAAACATACAACCATAGGTAAAGGAAAATCACAGTAGCAACAAAAACACCACAATTTAAACATGTAAGGAGAAACAAGAAAAAGAAAATTTGTAATGCATTTGATCTAGCCATGAATCGACTCCCACTCTACTTAAATCCTAAACGAAAAGCAAAAACCTCCAACTTCAACACCACCCTCAATCAGCCTAAAGAATAGAACACAAGCAAGCAAACATCCATAGAAATGAAGCAAAATATGATTGAATATAATGTTGGGAAATTGTTCTCATGACAATTCCATCGAGCCAAGTTACATTGAGAAAAAATAGACTAGTTACAGTTAATCGATTCCCCAAGGAATCACCTGCCTTTGTGTTTTGGTTGACACCTCCCTCTTCCCTCTAAAACAATTATACACTACCCATTTTATTTCTTGCATCAAAAACTCACACCCAACATAGGAAATGCCTCCTTCATCAATCTAACTGGTAGCAAATGAAACTCCAACTACCTCGAGCGATCTCACCTTCCAATTGATCTATCTTTTCTTTCACTCTTTTTGTGTTTTCTAAAAAGCATACAAATTGATGGCCAAGGATGCATAGTAAGATGCCCTCCCAAATTGCCACATGTTTCCAAAAGGAGACAAAAGAAAAAAAAGGAAATAAAGACAAGCTAACGAAAACCAAAATTGCACACAAATTGAAAATAAAACTAGAATTTAGATGATGCTCGTACATCAACTATTCTTCATTTTCATTTCGTAGCTTGCATTTTGGAGTTTTTTTGATGGTCTTAAAATTTCTCCCCAAAGTGCTACTTAGTTCATACCCTTGTCCTTGCATAAAAGGGAAATTTGTTGATACATACCTTGATTTGACTCACCTTGTAGTTGTTAGTCACTTCATTTTTTTGGATCTCATTTCCTTGAATGAAATTAGGAAAATAGGTCATTTTGGTGAACCCCCTTTTTACAAAAAAAAAACACCAACCTATTTTACTTGTTTCATTGTGGTGAACCTAAGTTTGATCATGACATTTTCTGATTTTTAGAGTCCTCTTTGCACCCTAGATTTAGATCTTACATTCATTTCCATCTCTTTGCATTGAATTAAGTCTCATTTGGGGTGTCTAGTTTGCATTTAACTTTGTATTTCATTTAACGATTTTAGGATTACATATTTTGCATTCTTTAAATATGAAAAATACAAAAAAATTAGTCATATTGCACATCATTTACATATCATTACATCATATTAAATTACATTAAAAAATTGAAACAAAAATTGCATATCAAATTAGGTCTCCTAGTTTGTTATTTTGTCACATTTTGCACTTGCATTCAACATTGAATTCATAAAAAAATAAAACTAAAATTTGCTGTATCAGATTAGAATCTAGAAACTACTAAATTTAACTAAAAAATCTGTAAAAAATTCTTTCAAAACCCTCACGTAGGACCCATTCGCCCTAGGGAAAATGAGTCCTTCATCAAAGTCACATTCTAATTTTCTAGGCATTAAAAAATTCACTTTTGCATTTCTATTTGCTATTTTCAGATTTCTATTTTTATTTGCAGAATTTTTGTTTCATCAATTTGATCATATCTAGCTTAATTTGATAAATTTAGTGAATTGTGCGACTTCAAAATTGCATTTACAAGACTTCATTTTTAGATTTTTGCATAGTGTAATAAAAAAATACTTTGTTTAGAATTTGAAAATTACATTTACATAGTATATTTTAGGTCATTGCATTGTGCTTTACTCTCTATCCATTTTGGGTTGGCATTGAGTTTGTGAAACTTGTATGAGCTTTACAACTTGGTGTCCTATTAACAATACTATTGTGAGACGTAGTTTGAGACTCATGTCATCTCGCTTGTTAGGGCTCACAAACGCAGGTTTGAACCACAAGAGGTTGCCAAGATCTTGATATGTTTTTGGCTAACGTACAAGGCCAAATGATGAATTTGAACCTTCTATTCTTTAGGTTCTTCCAGACCTAGGCAAGTAAACCTGTGTGAATGAAGTAGATTTGAACTATGTGTTTCTTCCCTAAGAAATCTATCCAAAATGGCAATTGGAAGTGGATAAATGAAATTCTAATTTGGTAAGAATTGTGTAAGAAATATCAAGGTAAAATATGTTCATTTAACAGATGTAAACAATTGATTTTGGTATGATAAAACTAAATAAAAATGGGTGAGACCAGTGCTTTGTTGGGTAAAACGGAGTCAAATGAAAGTCTGAGATGAGTGGCTTCAATTTGGCAGAAATTCAAATTGTTTGGCATACAAATATTAGTTTATAACTTGTATAAACATGCAAGAATGTAATTACCAAGTTCTTCTTAGTGATTCAAATGACACTTCCAAATTACTGTGAATGACTAAAAGGATTTAATCTTTGCTTGAAAGAACCAGTTAATCATGCCACACAAATACAACAAATGTGCATCAATAAATTGAGTATATACTTGATATATCAATTTAAATAACAAAGAAACATCAACCTTGTAGAAAAAATGATAATATTTTCAATTAATTCAACAAACAACTAATACCATAATGATACAACAAAATCAGAGTTCTTTCATTGATTCCTCCAAAATTTTATACATGAAATGTGGACATTATATCTATCCCTATTCACCTATTATTTTTTCCTATCTCTAATCTCATATCTCCCTTTTGGTCTTGGTCTCTCTTATTTATATGAGAGGCAACAAGCTTCAAACCAAAGGTTGTGTCTTTTAGTAACAAAACATAATTTATGAAATTAAGCACAATTGAAATAACTAAAACAAACATATGCTCCATTCCATTATTCTTCGAGTAAGAATCCCGTGGTCATCTAAGACCTATGCAAATATTTTATTTTATGATTATTCATCTTTTGTGATGTTGATGATCAGTCCTCATTTGAGCCCAGATACTTCTCCTTCCATTTGCTTATTGTTAGATCATTTGGCCATTTGAATTCTTGAGCAGTAGTGAAATTAGTGAGATGAATCTTCCATCTATTATCAAGCAAATTCCTGACATCTACCAAAAATTTCATGTATCCACTATCTATTATTACAATCCCATTGAGAAAAGCATTAAATTTGTCAAGGCTGATATCCCCATTTCTCTATATGTGTGTCAAGCCCTGAGAGATCATTTGATGAAACTCATTTTTCCATTCATCCACACCTTTTATTTGATTATCATCTTTAATGACTGAAGGGATGAAAGTGTGCTTTATAGAGTCAAATGCATTTCTTCTACTTTCCACTTTCTTCTTCATAGTAGTCAAATACTTGTGCTCCTTAATCATTATCTTCACCATTTCCTGAGTTGGTTTTAGCCTAGGAGGGGCATTTGGATCCCTTTGTTGCTTTGCACATAGTAGTTAGAATGTGATAAGTGGGCTACCGCCTCTTATGGAGCTCTTCCAAGATTGGGGAATTAACATTTATTTGCTCCAAAGCTTTAACCAGATTGATAAAGCTCTCATGTACCCCACCCATCTTTTCCTTCAATATCTCAATTCCGCACTCCAATATTTTCCTCAAGGTATCCAAGATGTGACGCTTGACAACTTCCATATTGTGCCTCTTCAACTGATCAATTTCATTTTTCATCTACTGAATTTGTGGGTCTTCATCTTGAATAGGTGGATGATAAAAAACTATCTCATCTCCCCTTACTATTTTTGCTTGCTGCAATTGTTGTTTCAACTTGACATTTTCAATAAACAATTTATTAACTTCATAATTTGACAACTTTAACCTTTTCTCATATTTAGTTATTTTCTTCTCCATGTTTTCCACCACATCTTTGGTGAACAGTGTTGAATGCATAGTTATAGTAGTAGCCTCTGTTGGAGTTGTATCCCTCATTGTCCTCACCATGGCTGACCCTCTCATCTCTTGTACCACATCCAAGAGTTTGGGCTTCCTTGTACTCTTTTGATTTGTCCACATGGCAAGGGTTTGAGTGGTAGGGTTATAGCATGTTCCTGATACACCTTCCTATGAGTCAAATTATGCAACCAACATTGGATCATCTTGTGATTTGATTTGGTCCAAAAGAAACACCTTGGAAAACTCCATTCCTAGGATGATCAACATATCACTTTTCATAACTAATTCTCTTGCTTCCTGAGGAGTAACATTGATATTATCAATGTTTAATTCGGCCAATGTTTGGGCTTGAATCTCAGCCTATTTTGAATCATTGGCTCCTATGAGATTGATCTTTAACCTCTCATCAAACTGCTTCATTTTTATTTTGATCCAAAAATCTTTAAACTCATTTGTATGAATGAAATTTTCCTCCTCCACAAATCTTAGAGAGGCAACCACTCTCTCATCATCCTGAGTCTCATTTACAACTTCTTCTGATATCTTGATCTTAGGATCATGGGGCTCCTAAATTTTCTGCTACTCTGTGACCTTTTTCATCTTTGTTAAAGTCAATACTGCTTCCTATTCCTCATCACTCGAGTCATAATCAACTAATGACTCAATTTTTTGCTTCTTGGCTAGGGGTTCATGTGTGGGAGATGGAGGGGATGGATGTATCGGTGAGGGGGGTGGTGTATGAGATGTGGATGCTTCTTGTGATGGTTGCTGGGATGGTTGTTGGGGTGTAGGAAGTGGAACCAATCCTTCCTCTTGAGCCATCTTATAAAATTCATCAAATTTTCCAAGGACCAACTGCATCCTTTTTAGAAGATCATGTTCATCAACAAAGAACCCTTTGAAATTCTTATTCTTCTCCTTCTTCTGCTCAAGATCCCATCTCTTCATTATTATCTATCTCCTTCTTGTATGAAACACATCAGCTAAATATACTAAATTCCTTATCACATCTTCTTCAAGGTCAAAAGCATGAGATATGGCCCTCTTGGTAAGCAAAGTCCTTCTGATCATATTAATGTAACCCTTTGGGTTACATACTCTTTCTTTCCCGGACTTGAGGGGATAATTAACCCTCATGAATGTTTGCAACTCCTCAAGCATATATGATCCAATAGCCAACTCTTCAAACACTGTAAGATCAGGCAAGAATGTGCCTTTTCTCTGATTTCTATTAGATCATGCTCCATCCAAAGCATTTGCCACATGAACTCCAAAAAACATATTCTGGTAGGTACAAATTTTGGTAAAATGTGGGGTACCTTATCACAACCGTATACCTTGATGATAGTATGCTGTGGCATTAGAAAGAAATCAACATAATTATGTGTGAAGCTCTAGTTTGGCTTGTATTGCATTGGCCTCATGACCTCCATCAAAGATTGTGACATTCTTGGTGTTGAAAAACCAAGAGAAGAAATTATTCTAACAAAAAAATCATCTCTAAACACAAAAAAATCACATTCATTGCACCTACTATCCAATACATAGCACCGGTTCTGTACAGGGAGTTTAACTTCGTTCTCCTGTGTGCAAAAATTCATCCTTTTAGTACATTTTGTTTCATTTTGATACAAAATCAAATGACATAGCAAAAAATATTTTCTAAAAGACATGGGAGCCTTAGCCTCCCTCACCTGCAACAATCCCTCATGAATTTTTTCTTCAATCACAAAAGAAAAATAAAATTCAAGATTTGATTCTAGATGCTGAATGATCATAGTCATCCTCATCAACCCTACTGACATGTTATCCTCTGCATCTATCCCAAGAACCTAACACAATGCATGGTATGTATTCTTGAAGTAGACCTGAAAATCAAACACTAGGAAAGGCTCTACTTTTGAGGAGGGGATGGGAATTATCTTGTTGTTATCACCCCTTTTCATGTGCAAGGGGAGCTCATCACTCCTATAAGTCCTCCTTAATATTTTTTATTCTTGTTCTAACTTCCCCAGATTCACTTTTGTAAGAACTTGTTTGTTCAGGTTGAAACACTTAATTATGGCTTCCCTTGAAACATCTACCAAACATCCAGGATCTGGGAGCCTGACAATATTTGTTGGGGCATGGTATCTATTGGCTAGAGTTCTAATTAGATTGATGTCAATGAGAATGTTAGGAACTATCAATTTGGCTAGGTCAAGTGTCCTCGGGTTTGATGCCGAGACCTTGTCATTTTTGTTCCTATAGAATTACCAATACAAATTCCACCTAGATTGAGGAATAATTGGGTCCCTACACCCCTGAGCTAAATATCTAAAGGATTTATTTGGCCCCTTATCTACTGACCTGGGCAGAAAATTAAGCAATGGAGACTGTAAAGATGGTTTACTAGCTTTGGGTTCATCCTTTTTAGCTCCTACTTCTGATTTCTTTGGTGCCATTGCTATAAAATTAAATAGTGATGAACAGACTTACCTGAAGTATAACTCGCATTTGGAGAATTTCCTTCACTTCTACACCTTGAAATCATCTGCACTTAGCCTTTGCTGCTATGAATGAGAAATCTCAATATACTTTTTTTATTTCACACCAAGCCACATTAATTCTCAAATCATAAATTCTCATTATTCAAATCTTTTGCACTGAGCTCAATTTCATATTTCGAAGTTGATTGATGTGAGTGGCCTACTTTAAATGTTTCAATTGCTACTTACTGCATTACCTCGTAGTACTTTTCTCCTTCTTGTAGTACTGTGGTGTCCTCCCATTTCTTTACTTTGTATACCACTTTATTGCGGGCTAAGTTTTGACCTTCTGCAGTATGGCGGTTCCCTTTGATCATTGTTCTTCATCTCACTGCTCTACCACAAGCTGTGTTTTATCCCTTCGTTGTATAGCGGTCTCCTTTTGTTAGTACTGATCATTATACTGCTCTACCACAGGCTCAGTTTTAACCCTCCACAGTATAGCAGTAAAGGGGTATAGTGCTGGCTTCCTTCACCGTGCTACCGTGAGCTATTTTACAAAAAGCTGTGGTAAGGAGGTATGCGGTGAAGGTTATGAAGAGTGTTTGATGAGGTAGTGGTATGGCAGTAAAGGGCTATTTTAGTTTTGTGGATGGCTATAAAGTGATTTTTTATGAAAATGATGGCATGAATTTCTTGATTTCCAATGATAAAAGCTTTGGAATTTTTATGAAAATTCTGGTTCTAACACCATGATACACCATTCGTCGTGGATCTTGGGTTTTCTAACTCTCTTTCTAATGGTGTTGATAATCAACCCCCTATGAATCATAACATGCATACCTCATTTCCAATGACTTCCTTACCTACAACCAATATGCATGATGCTATCAATACCATCCCTACCATGACTAGTTATACTCAAGCTTTGGGGTGTACTCAAAGCCAAGGTGGAACTTCAATTCCTCCTTCCAAAATATCCATCTCCATTCCTACATACACTAGTACTCAAGTTACCACAACCATTCAGCCTATTAGTAATGTCAAAACTTCCTTAGGTATTTCCATTGGGAATCCTTCTAGCTTTGTGCATTCAAATATCATATCTCCTCAACCATCTCCCCTTATAAATCTATAATTCACTTGTCCTTCACAAACATACACCACTCCACCTTATTCCCCTCCATAGTACAATACCAACAATGATCCCATCATCAACACACTTTTGCAAAACATGCCATCCCTTCAACAACAAATCACCATCCTAAATCAAAACAACAATGGCCAACATTCATAATACATCAAAACCAACCCATTATCCTTGGAGATATTGAGAACACAAATGCCACAAGGTATAGAAGTTCCTAGATTCGAGAAATATGGTGGGAAAGGAGATCCTGTTAACCATGTTTCTTCTTATACAACCCTATGTAGTGATTTCATCTTTGAAGATAAGCTCTTGGCTAAACTCTTCCCTAGATCCTTGAAGGATACAACCTTAGAGTGGTTTTTCTCTTTACTGAACAACTCAATAAACTCATTTAATGAGCCTATTAATTCCTTTTACAACCACTTCCACATTCACATGGGTCCTAAGATGGCCCTAGACGATTTAATGACATGTAAACAAAAGGATGATGAGAAAGTCATTGATTTCATAACACGATATCAAATGTTTTATTCACAAATAAACATTAAGATTCCTGACGTCGACCTTCAACGAATGTTTATTTACAATTTACAAAATAAAATCCAAACCAAACTCAAGATGTTGAAATTCCCATCCTTCACATAGTTATGTACAACCCTTCATGACCATCAAAATTTGACTTATGGTCATGACATGAAAAATCCCCGTAGTTGTCCTGAAAAGTATAAGTATGTACCTCAAAATAGTTACCAACCTTTCAGGAAACATAATAGGGGATTTTTACAACTTAGTTCCCCTCAACCAAATGAACAAGTTGATAACCAAGTGGCTACTATAAAGACAAAAAATCCTTTTTCCTTTGGGTATAGGAATAGATAATTTACCCCATTACCTGATACCCTTTATAATATCATGCTATAGCTTGTGAAAAAGAATATGCTTTCCTTACCTCCTGTTAGAGCTCCTAATCCTAATAAACCATTACCCTGAAACTATAGATCAAATGCTTATTGTCATTTCCACCAACAAAATGGACATGATACAAAACATTGTAAGTGTCTTAAACATCTTGTGCAAGACCTCATTGATTCTAACCAACTTCAAATTGGAGGTGTGAATGATCAAGGTAATAAGTTTTTAGCTCCTCCTAACCAAAAATTATAAATATTTACCAATCCCATTGCCGAAACACACTATTTCATTTGTCAAAGCTAGTGACACAAAAAATGATGTGATGAATATTGATAAAGATGAAGAAAACATAAAATATGACAATGAAGACGAAATGAAAAGACTAGTGGGATTTATTGAAGCTAAACCTCATAAGGGCCAAACCAAAATGCCTCTTGATATTGCTTTCTCACAAAATGACATAATCAAACATGCACATGATGGTCCTCTTTACATATCTAGAAGAATCAATGACAAGCCTAGTAATGGGATATTAATTGATCCCGTCTGTGTAGAGAATGTGATCACTGAAGAATTCCTATATGTGAATGAACTCTATCAAGATACATATGAAAGAACGAAAGCATGGATCAAAACACATAATGGTTTTGCTTTCCCTACGATTGGCTTGATAAATCTCCATCTAAAAGTTGATTGAAAACATTAAATGTCTCATTAACCACCATCCCATTGTTGAACCAATTTCATGTGAAGTTAGGCTATCCATGGCTTCACTCCATGAATGTCATCCCATCGGTTGTGCATAAATGTTTGAAGTTTCCATTTGGAAATGAAATCTTTACTATTTACCGAAGTGGATTTAATCCTGTGTCTTCCTGTGGGAATTTTTCATTGGATTTCTTTTGGCCCAAGCCTATTGAACCTATTAGACCCAGTGAAGAATTTTTTTTTCAAATCTTAGGAAAACTAAAAGATTTTTAGACTATAAATATTCAAACACACACCCAAATTTTGGCTAATATAAGTAAACATTCATAGTTGAACTATTACATTAAAGGGCTTAGACTAACCATACAAAGTAACTTACAATCGGGAAAAAATGGTATGAACCAGAGATCTATCAAATAACTTAACACTTTTCCATTATCATAATTGAACTAAAACTAAACTTTGAGAAGAAGAGGCAAGAAACCATGAAACCTTCAATCTTAACACAAAGATTCACCAAATCAATGACTTAATTGTATTAATTTCTCCAACATTTTTCTTAATAATTTCTAGTCTTCTCTCCCTCTTTACAAATGAACATGCATAAGCCTTTTATAGATATTACATTTTAAACCAAGGGCCATGATTAAATCCACATCAAGATCCCAAATTACATTAGCATTTGATATTTGGGGTACATTAAATTTTGGCAACATATGCCTCATTTGTCTAATAATTTTCTATTACATTTGAATCTAGAAGAGAAAAAATGTCCTCCCTTCTTAATCCTGATGATTATCCCTTTGGAGAAATTAAAATAACCCTCCCCTTGTCCTTTCAAAAGCACTTTTGTGGCTGGCATACATTTTGGCACAAATTCATATGTAGATTTTCATTAAATATCCAAGTTCCTCTTTTGATTTCAGTTTAAAATATCCTTGAAAAAATAAATCCCCTCCTACGAAAATAAAATTTTGTTACGAATCCATAGAAAAGTCCACCTTGATCATTTAATTCATTTAATCCTCGATTAAATTAAATCTCCTTAGCACAACTAACATCTAGCATAGATTTTCATATGTGGTCCCCCTTTATAAACCACAATTTTGTTTTGAATTTGTAAGTATAGGAATGCGTTAGAATTTAGTCAAAATGACTATAACCCCTTCAATCCCCTCATCCATCCCTCATTGTCTACAATAAAAAATCATTCAGAAACAATTAATACCTCAAATTTTACTTAATTGAGAAACCATGAGACAATTGCTTAAATAGTATGATTTTAGGATTAAAGCATAGTTTGCACAATCACATGTATTTAAAATATCAAGCTTGTTAATATTAATTCAAACCTGCTAGGTTGCAAATGCTTTTATGACTTGATCATTCATCTTATTATATATCATAAAAGATTTATAAAGTTTAATAAATTCCTTAGATCTTATCAAATAATCGCCTAAGAAAATTGAAGTTCTACAAAAAGATCCGCTACCATTCCCACAATGCTCTACTTAGTAGATTGCTACCCTTCAACCCTATGATTTATGTACATTACAAGAATCAGAAATAAACTTGCCACCAATTTACATGATCATTTATTCAATCTATCTTGCCAATTTTAATAACCACTTCTGAATTTTTAAACATTCTCTATAATATGCTTAATACATCGTCACTCATTTGCATATATATCAATGACTTTCTACTTCAACGTCGGGAGCAAGAAGTCCTGCAAAGTTGGATTTCCCACACAGACAAACCTTCCAAAAATTTCCAATCTTTGAAGCTAATTCCCCAAACAAGGTGTATATTGATCTCTTAACATAGCATAAGCTTAGGAATTTTACTTTGTCTCTCATGCCTTAAAAGTTCATTAGACTACCCGCAAAATCAGAAATCAATAGTTAAGCAGATTACGAAAGTTTACACGAGCGGATTGTTGGGGTGTGAAGTCCAATGGTTCTTGACTGTTCAACTCCCAACTTTTCCCGCTTTTTCTCTGTCTCTTCGTTTCCTTAGAGACTTCAAGATAACTTTCGAAAAGTGTATAAAACAATGTATATTGCTGTTGTAAACTGTAAGAGAGAAAATAGAGTGAATAAAATTGAGAAATATCTAATTTTCTCGTGGATGTAGCCATTACGATGAACCACGTAAAATTTGTTGTTGTGTGTTTTCTCTATGTGTGTTCATCTTTTCTTGAATTAAATTCTATTTTATTTTTAATTAGCTCTTTTAAAATTAACCATTTGGCTCAAGAGATTAAAGTTTGAGTGGGAGCAATATCATCTGATGAAGGAAAGATTGAAAGGTTCAATGGCCACAACTATTAACTGTGGAAAATGCAGATGGAAGATTATTTATATCAAAAATATTTTTGGTGACCATTACATAGTAAAGCAAAGAAACCATCAACTATGACAGATGAAGATTGAGAAATTTTTGAATTAAAAGCATTGGGAGCCATCCGGTTGTGTTTATCCCCAATAGTAGCGTCTAACACATCCAAAGAAACAATAGCTTCTGATTTGACGAGAATATTGAATAAATTGTATTTAAAAAGCCCTCAACATCAAACAAGGTATTTTTGATGAAATGGTTGTTTAACATGAAAATGGCTGAAGGTAGTTTTGTAGCAAATCACTTGAATGATTTTAATACTGTTACGAGTCAATTATCTTTTGTAAAAATAGTTTTTGATGATGAGATTTGAACTCTCAAGTAATTTTGAGTTCTTTTCCAGAAAGTTGGAATAGCTTGGTTATAGTAGTAACTCAGTTTCTGGCTCAAATAAATTAGAATTTGATGATGTTGTTGATGTAATTGTAAGTGAGGAAATGCAAAGGAAGAGCATGGGTGAGACTCCAACATCATGTAATGTTTTGAGTGCAGATGATAGGGGAATATCAAAAGATAGGGGTAAAATCCAAGAAGTTGTGAAAAATCACAAGGAAGGTTGAAATCTAAAGTAAGATAGACTAGTTGTTGGTATTGTGGCAAGCAAGGCTACATAAAAAAAGAACTGTTGGTTTTTCAAGAATGTTGAAAATCAGTCAAAAGAAGATGAAGCAAATGTGATATGTGAAGAATATTCTAGTGTTCTTATTTTAAGTTTGGAAGAAATAACAACAAATGTTTGGGTGCCTGATTCAGGACCATCATTTCATGCCACTCCGTGCAAAGAGTACTTCAAAAATCTGCAAAGCGGTGACTTTGGTAAGAATTTTCTTGGAAATAATGAATCTTGTAATATTAATGGTAAAGGGGATGTTTTGTTAAAGTTAACAAATGGAAATAGTTGGCTGCTATGGGATGTTAGATATATCCCTCAGCGCAAACAAAATTTGGTTTCAACTAGACAATCGGCTTCTCAAGGATGTGAAGTCACTATGAATCCAACAGATGGAAAGTAACAAAAGGGGCCTTGGTAATTGCTTGGGGCAGAAAAATAGGCACCTTGTATATAGTAGAGAGTGAAGTTGAAGTGGGAGTTGTTCACTCCACACCAACTCCTTCATTGAGTGAGATCTTGGCTACAAGAAAAAGGTTTTTGGATAGGTTAGATGTTGAAGTTGATTTAGTTGTTGAAGATTTTCTTAACATGTTGGAATATGATTATATGTCTGGGACAATGGCATCTAGTGATGAAGAAAATGATAAAGAAGGAAAGGAGTCTTAAGAGATAGAGGGGGCCAAGGCTCTTGAGATGCGAAATGGATTTATGTTTTGGATAAGACTGGTGTTGGGCCGTTTGAGTCAGATGACTTGTAGGAGGAGCCCATGACAAAAATTCACCAAGGAGCTAATGAAGAACGTGCACCAGAGGATGTTATTGTTAAGGATTTGAGTGATAAACCCAAAATTAATGAGGAAGCTTTACTGCCACAAAATGAGGACCTTAAAGGAAATGAGGTAGATGTAATAACTTAGTTTGAAAACACTTTGGGTATTGATGACCCTAATGCAGTAGTTGTGCATATAGAAATAGGAAGGCTCATGTTTAGGTAGAGACTTAAAATAGGAGATCGCATTGCTATAATAAAACACATGGTAGTTCAAAAGTTGGTTGACATTTCAAATATTTTATTTAGAGATGCATCAAAATTCCTCTTACCATATAAATGGGTTTTCAACATTAGTGTTTCTCAAATTGAGGTTGCAATATGAGACTATACTCAAAAGCAAATAGAGGAGAATATTTCATGGGCATTTTTCCAAGCAACGTTGGGAAGCGATTACAAGATTGTTTGAAGCAAAGGTTGTGGAAGAGGGGAATTTCCTTCAATGGTTTAGCATAAACGTGTTGGAGATGTTGGGAGGCAAGGGTGCAATAAAACACAAAGTCACTACTGTGATAGGATGGACAAAGCATAAATAAACACACAAAATATGCACAAATGCAACAATTCATCAGCAAGCCAAAACATACAAAAAATAACTTTGCATATATTCCATATTTGCTTCATAATCAAAAAACCCAGAGGACATGCTCTGTTTACACTATAAAATAAAGTTAAACTAAAGTGGACAAATGTCCAATACAAAAGGTGCTACACACACCGAAATATGCAAGCTGCTACAATCCTAAAGCTACAATTGACAATGTGTTGTGACTGCTAAAACATTCCCTGTGCTGCTGCTGCTGTTACTGATTCTGTACTGAACATTCTCCACTTTGTCTGCTGTTGCAGGGTCTTCACTTCAATACAAAAAACTTGAATTCTTACTAACTTCAACGGTTGCAAAAGACATTCCTTTTTTTTCCTTTCTTGTTTCAAGCTCATGAGAATGAGTGCTAAGTTTCAAATTTCAAATTTACCTAATTTCATTAATTGCTGCAGGTATGATGTGGCTATTGCAAGCCCAAAAATAAGCACTCCTTTTCAAATTCAAAAATACCTACCAAAATTTAATGCTGATGATATACGTCAGGGAAAGCTGATGGTCTTCAATCTGATGTGGGGCTAACTTGGACAAATCTGCTGACTGCAGAATATTATATTCCAACACTCCCCCTTAATCTACAAGTCAGTTGTCAATCTACAACTTCCTTTCGGAGCTGATCTCTGAAGCTATCCAAAATGCCAAGCCTATCTCTTAGGCATTCAAAACTATCCTTTGGAAATGCTTTGGTGAAGATATTGGCGAGTTGTTGCTCGAATTTTTAATATTGCAATTCAATCTCACCTTGTTCCACCAACTCCCTTATGAAATGATAAGGAATCTCAATGTGTTTGTTTCGTCCGTGGAAGATTGGATTCTTTGTCAGAGCTATGGAGGACACATTGTCACAATGAATGATTGTGCTGCCAACTTGCTATTGCTATAAATCTGCAAGGATCCTCCTCAACCAAATAGCCTAACATGCTGCTGCATTTGCTGCTATGTACTCTACTTCTGCTATGCTGAGAGAGATAATTGGTTTCTTCTTTGATGCCCATGAGATTGCACTCTATCCCATGTTGAAGACATACCCTGATGTGCTTTTCCTATCATCCACATTTCTTTCCCTATCACTGTCAATGAAACCATTCAACTTGAACTCATTAGATGTTGCATACAAAATGCCATATCCTGTTGTTCCATTGACATACCTCAATATCCTCTTTCCTGCTTGCCAATGTGAGTCCTTAGGTTCCTCCATGAACCTATATATCAAGCTTACTGCATACATTAAATCAGGCCTTGTTGATGTCAACTACATCAAAATTCCAACCATGCTCTTGTAGAGGGTTGGGTTCACTTCCTTACTTATGTCATTCTTGCATAGTTTCATACCTGGTGTTGTTGGTGTGGCTACAGGTTTGCTATTCTACATTTTGAACCTTCTTAAAATCTGTTTGGCATAGTTAGCTTGTGAAATAAAAATGCCATGTACTGTTTGTTGAACTTCTATCCCAAGAAAATACTTCAACAAACCTAAATCCGTCATCTCAAATTCATTTTTCATCACCTCTTTAAAATCAACAATTCTGCTGTCATTGTTACCAGTAAAAATCAGATCATCTACATACAAAATAGTAATTAAGATATCACCTTTGACTGCTTTGATGTAGAGTGTGGGCTTACTGCTATTTTCACTAAAGCCATTGCTTAACAAATAAGAGTCTATTCTATTGTACAACACTCGAGGTGCTTGTTTCAGCCCATAAAGAGCTTTCTGGAGCCTATACACTTTGTCCTCTTGCCCTGGGACTTCATAGCCAGGTGGCTACTCCACATACACTTCCTCCTTTAGCACTCCATTCAAGAAGGCTGACTTTACATCCATCTGCAACACTTTCCATTGATGTTGTGCTGCAACTGCTATCACTGTCCACACTATTTCTAGCCTTGCAACTAGTGCATATGTTTCATCATAATCAATACAGGGCTATTGTTTGTACCCTTTCACAACTAGCCTTGCCTTGTGTCTTTCAATTTTCCCTTCTGCAGTACACTTGGTCTTATAGACCCATTTCACTCCAATCACTTGCTTACCCTTGGGTAATCGTTCAACTCCCATGTTTGATTTCTTTCTATAGCATCCAATTCTTCATCCATGGCCTTACACCATTTCTCTTCTTTTATCGCTTCCTCAAAGTATGTTGGATCACTATAGGAGAATAGAGAAAAATCTAAATTTTAATCAATATCAGCATGCTATGTGTTGTCATAGATCTCCCTCACACTCTTTCTCTTACGTGGCATCAATGATGTGAGCATAGGGTCTGAGTTTGCTTATGAGCTGCTGCTACTCTGACCTCTAGAGCTACTGTACTGCTGGCTGCCAGAGTTACTGCTCTATTGAATTATGGAGCTGCTTGTCTACTATCTCTGGGGTCAAACCACAATAGTGGTTTACAATTGAGATGAGGAAGGAAATATATATATATATATATTTCCTTTTGCCATAGTCGACGGGTTCGGTCGAACTCAATGGTTCGGCCGAACAACATTATATGTTCGACCGAACACCCAAACACTAAAAAAATAAATAATATTTTAAGGGGTTTGGTCGAACATGGGTTCGACTGAACCCCTTAAAAAAAAACAAAAAAAAAATAGTGAATGTCACTGTCATTTTTGCCTTCTATCATTGCTTTCCTTGTGCTTACATGTGCGCGGCAAATTGAATGTGATTGCAAATGGTGACGACTTCATCTCTCCGGCGAACCAAATTCAATTTCATCTTTCCAAATTTTATCAACCCAACTTGCATATTGAGCACCAGGTTTGAAAAAATTTGAATTTCGTAGAGTTGAAAATGAATTTGTTTGTTGAATTTCGAAACCCTAAATGTGAAATTTTGCAAATTTGTTGAATGGAAATTGCATTTGTTTGAAAGTTTCTAAAGTCTTTTCAACATACATTATTTTGATGATACATTTCTACTCTGTCGAAAAACTAACATGCCCTGTCTATGCTTCCACAGTTTGCATACATTTCTACTAGGGCACCTCCAATTTATTTGAGGCATTATATCAAACAGTTCATTAACAAATTTATTTGAGGCATTATATCAAACAGTTCATGGTAATTTTTGATGGAGTATGATAGAAATAGTGTTTCCATTGTATGCACCCTATATCAAACAATTCATTAACAAATTTATTTGAGGTATTATATCAAATAGTTCATGGTAATTTTTGATGGAGATAGAAATAGTGTTTCCATTGTATGCACCCTATATCAAATAGTTCATTAACAAATTTATTTGAGGCATTATATCAAAAACACTATTGGAAATTTATTTGAGGCCTTATATCAAAAATACTATTTATATCATACTCCGTCAAAAACACTATTTGAAATTTATTTGAGGCATTATATCAAACAGTTCATTAAACAGTTCATGGTATAAAGTTTAGGGTGCATACAATGGAAACTTGGATAAAATTCTTCATATTTTTCCTTTGAGTCTTATGACATTACTCCAAAAATGGTTGGTGAACTAAATGTATGAATTGAAGAATAAATTTAGAGGAAATAAACTAGATTGTTTGAATGAAATTTATAATAAAATAGTTCTATTAGGATTAGAAGGAATGAAGGTATTATTAAATTTTCTAGTGCAAGACTATTAAATAAATATTACAAAAGCTAATTGACAAAAAAGTACTAATATGCACACATAGCTTGTCCCAACATTATGGGCATATTGTACTAGAATACAAACTCCCATTAGGCTTACTCTTTAGTTTATGAAATGGAGGCCATAATGCCTCTTGAGCTTAAGATTCTATCATTATGTATCTCCCTTAGTGATAGCATTGATGATTACACATATCAAGAACACCAATTACAAGAGTTTGAGACCTTGGATAAACAATAAGTAAACTCATTATACTTGATCTATGTACATATACCAAAGATAATTAATGAAAAAATAAAAATGGTGTTGTCCAATGAGCTTTACCATGAGGGGAACTCATCCTTCATATAAATCTAAATATAATCCAAATTTCATAGAAGTAATTTTTTTGGTAAATTTTGACCCAATTGGATTAGTCCTTTTACCATTATTCCCTAGTTCAACACTTGTGCATTTGGTTTTTCACTCCCAATTGAAAATATATGAAATAACTAGATAATATCATGCATTTTAAATTATACTATTGGTGATCCTATTGTATGTGGGAAATGGTGCTTACTCATCACATATTACCTTTCTTATACCCATTTCACCTAATGATATTTATTGTGTTATCCTTTCCATCTAGGGACAATTAGATTTACATATACCTTCACAATCACATCATTATCTATTTACACTTACATGATTATTTGTCAACATGGTCCCTCATAATTGATTATGACATGATAATTATCAAGCCAATTAGATCTATGTTACTTCATCACTTGGATAGGGATTCATTGTTTATGATCCTCACCCACTACATATATATGCTCCTCATCACATTATCTCCCCCATATAGGGGAAAAATCATTTTTAAATGCACCTTCATGACCGTATTTTACACTATTACATTTGCATGAGCTAACTATGTTATTAAGAGTCATCTTAACCCATTGAGGAGAATTAGGCATTATACTTATTAGGAAAATATAAAAATATGTCCACTTTACTATATATATATATTTAAAACTATTCTTCATATATCTATGTTAAAACTATTAAAAATTAAATTACATAAATCAATTTTAAATTTGTACAAAGAAATAAATGACTTTGACTAAGAGCGAATATTTAAAATATAGCTATCCTCTTTGCAAAATCCAATTTGATTTGAGATATTTATGGACAAAAAATATGGATGAGCATGAGGTAAGTAAGAAAGAATAACCTTAATTTATATCTTCCCTCATCAAATAATTTCACGTTTAAAGAGTTTCTTAAGGCATATCCAATTATGAAAAACTATTATATACTTGTTATAGCTATATTAAAGTATATCATGAATAAATTGAAAGGATAAAGAGTAAATCACTAAAAACACATACATAAATCATAGAAGTAAATTGATTAATATAAGGAGATTCAAGTGGTTGGATAATTTTTTCCAAGGAGTGGAAGAGGTTAAGAAGGAACCATCAAATAAATATAATATTTTAAATACTTTAAAAGAAAAATACATTTCTCCCTACTCTAAATTGAAATGGTATTCCTTCTAAGATGATAATAATTGAAAAAGAAGAAAATAATCATTATGAAGATCAAGTACCATTGATAAGTTTTAAGAGATCAAATAAAATATTCAACAACAAAAGAAAAAAGAGAAAATAGTTAATGCTCAAGAAACAACTACAACCAAGCTACTATGTTATAAATTCTCCTCTTATGTAGTCTTCATTTCCCTATAAATTGCACCTCCTTGTACAAATTAGCTATTGATCACCATATTAGTGAAACAAATTTAACATTTTGAAATGGTTAAACATTATTATTATTTTTATTTGTATAAGTATAATTATTATGGGTTCATTTCTCCTCTCCTACTCTTCCTAATAAGGTTCTATTTTACAAGCCTCATATAAATGTTAGGGTTCTAACTTCTAAAAATTGAATATAGTGTCAACTTAATCTCATTAGACAATGCTCCCCTAGTATTAATGGGGCCAACCTTTTATCTATCAAACTCGGCTATGTTTACATTGAATAAGAATTTGATACCTTTATCATGATACTTGAACTAAGATATCTTGGCTCTAATTTTAGTCATTTTATCTAAAAATTATTGGTGAAATATCCATTCGTGTTTAGTTTTAATCATTTATTATTGCAATTAATTATTACAAGGAGATTCTTGAAGCTTGTATTCCATCCCCACCATTTTTATTCTAAATATTTGGCATTTTCTTTCAACTTAAAGTCTAAATTTTATCCTTAATGGTATACACGTTTTCAATTAGAGTATCCTCTAGTAAAAATAGAAACATTAATAGTGTGGTTATCAAAGAGTGTCTAGGGATGCACACATCATGCTATTATTAATAAATTATAAGATTGTAAGAAATGTTTATGGAAGAAATAACTATCTAATAGAGAATATAATGTATTAGTACATATCTAACTATTACATATTTTAAATAAAGCCCCTTTAAAATCTATCTTATTGCCATTTAATGAGTCAACTAGGTTCAAAATTATTTTCATCTTATTCCCCCAAAATTCATCACCTTTACAACAAAACTTGATTTCATCTAATTTATCTTATTTATTCTCAAATCATATTAAAATCACCACCTTAAACTCTAAGAAATATTTGGTAACTTATTTATTTTATCTTCATTTAGAAAGGGGTGTGAAGGGGATTTAGAACCTTTTAAAGTTTCTTTCAAAATAACTAGGAAGATTTTATTCATTGCCTTTCTTGTTGCTTTTAGGATTAATGTTATGAATTTTGTGCCTTCATTCTTAAAAATTCTTATATCAACTCATTTAGCATTTCCATGATCTTTTTATATGGGAAAGGTCAACATACAATGAGGTAGACACTTTCCATTTTTTTTATTCCTTAATTAGTTCTTTCTAGGGAAACTTTTAGTCTTTTCGAACACCTTACAAAAATATGATAAATGTGTGATTATTTTTCTTTCCACTTTATAATTTTTGATGTGCTTGGATATATAATTGAGACTCATAATGTACAATGATAAAAATTTAGTATATATGAAAGAAATATTTTTGAGACATCAAACTACCATTCTACATAACTCTCACATGGAAATAAGAATATTATTTTATTTTAACTAAAGAAATTGTGTGTACTCTATCTTGAAAATTACTAATTAATTTTGAATTATATACTTATAATTTAAAATAAGAGCATCCTTTGTAACATGGAATAGATAGGTTAATTTTAATGAAATAAAATATGTTTTTATATTAAGAAAAATTTACAAATATATGGAACTCATACATCAAGAGAAATTGACTAAGATGTAACTCTGTATATGAGAATTAAGATGCTCGAATAATTTATATACCTTCTTTCAATAATTAACATTAGAAATTAATACTTGGTTCATATTGTATACCCACCTCCCAATGGTCTTGGAATGGATGCATTTAGATGGAGAAGGATTTCAAAAGGCTCATGGTACTTATGGACCCCTCAAAGGCATGATATATAACACATGAACTTTATTTATGAAATTTGGTCTTTTGTTGTTGGCTTCTAGTATGAATGTTATCTATACTTGGTGGAATTCTTAGTTGAGACTCTCAATCTTCCATTGTTGGTTTCTAGTGTGATTATACAATATGCTCGCCAAACTGTATTAATTTCTAATGTTAATTATTCAAAGAAGGTTTTGTTTCATAAGAAGAGACCTATGTTCACATATTCCAAGGCATGTTATTATCCACAATGCATGACACTTCTTCACATCTCTACCAAGTTCTAAATAGATACAGATCTGCCATTTCCATGGAGGAGATTGATGATTTAAAAAGAAAATATCATGCCATTTCTTTCTTGAGAAGTCATGTTTGCATTCATGATTTGCAACTTCCATGATCTTCATCCAAAAAGAAATTATGTTGTCTTTATGTGCCTGATATTAAAACAAATCAAAACCTTCATTTGAGCATGATCGCCAACACAAAGGTAAACGAGTGGAAACAAAAGAAAGCTCGGTTAATGGCTTTCAGCATGTTGGTGGAAAATCTACATCTTTTTGAAAGCGGCTTCCTAGCTTATTAGTCTTATGCTTAGTAAGGTTTTGTAATCTCCACTGTGTTATGTATTTGGGTCACAAGTATATCTAGTATGATGCCTTCTTTTGGGTATTGTGGGTGCATAAGAGAATGTACATATGTACTGATGTATTCAACCAATGTGCTTTTGTAACATTGTAATCAGACAATTGGTCATTTGTACTAGGACCTCACTAGTCTTTTTGATATTTTGTAAAATTTGTTACTCGGACTGCAACTGGGGGTTTTCTTGCTGGTTCTTTCTCGCCAGTATGTCTGCCTGAACTAGATATATGTAAAATATTATATATAAATAAAATTATAAGTGGTCTCCCACTTTTGCTTAAAAAAAAAGTTCTTGTAAATGTCCACATCTTTTTCCTTGACACAGTTGCTATTTCTTAAAAAATTTCTTATGATTTTTCATAATGTTGGTCAATAATTTATTGTAAATATTCTATAGTCATGCTCTTAAATGTCATAAGAATATTTCATAAGAGGGTTTCATATTATAAAGCTATAATAATATTCTATGCATTTAGAACATCTTAGACACCTCCCTTGAAGCATTCAACAAATGACAAATAACTACCAACACAAAGTGAGATGCCTCATTTCCTAATATGAGGACAAAATAATAAATCAAAATATTAGGATGCAAGGTTGACCCACCTTTCCCAATACTTGGCTAAGTTTATCATCTATTGAGGAGTGGATCCCAACAACAATTGTGCTTAGTGCTTACAGTTACTAATCCAAGGAATACCTATTCATTTTTTCTTTATTGTACATGCCTAATGACTCCTCATCTCAAGTTAAATTGTGGGAATGGATTTTTATGCCCTCCCTATGAATAAATGGCTACAAGGAGGTGAATATGATATGGTGGAAAAAACCAAGATACAAGTTGGTTTAGTTCTCATAAACTCTCTAAAAAATAATTGAATTCCTACATCCTAACTAGAAATACCATGAGGGGTTTAGATCCCATTTTAGACAAAAAATATTCTTATATTGATCACTAGTTCACTTGGACCAACTAAAGAGATGGTGAACTAAGGGAAACTTAGTTGTATTGATAGATTAAAACTTAGTTATTTCTCTTTCCATTGTCCCCTCTCCACAAAACACCCTTATTTAAGTAGATTCTATTAAACCTATCTCACATATCACCTCCCAATTCTTTAAACTTTTCAAACTTCTTATTCCTCATACCTAATAATCTATCCTTCAAGCTCAACACTTCCCACCTCAATCAAATTGATCACCTTGCTTTCCTAATATCCCTTTGGTTGATGTTCCTAGACCTCATCAAAATGGTAAGTGGATACAATTGTGGAATGATGTGATTAAATCTATTGCACTACCTTACTATGATCTTACAATAAGAATATGACTAGAAAGAGATCTAAAATGGAAAAAACTATGGATTCAAATAGAAAAAAAAACTTGTTTTGGCGTTAGCACTTACTAATAACTTTTCTACAATGAGTGGTTGCTTCCGTTGAAATAAAACTTAGAAGATTTGAACTTAATTGTGGTAGAGGATCTCAATTAAGAGATAGGCTACATTGGATGAAAGGATATAAGGGATACAAATTATTTTTTAGTTATCTCGAACATATTTACATTCTCGAGAGTGGATAATATCTATCATTGATCAAGAGAGGTAGTTCCATGACAACTCTAATGATATTAAATCCATTTTCCTCCAACATTACAAATAATTTTTAATTGATCTAGTTGAAGGAGATCTGTGCATCAAGATATAGTGAAAAATTATGGGCATAACAATTATATATTTTTTAACATATATAAAATATATGGTTGGATTAGTGAGATATTTATAACAAGTACATGCAATATGAAGTCAAAATTTATTAGATTTGATTCTTAATAAATTAGTTTTAACGATTCAATTTATAGCTTTATTCAATTTAACGATTCATCCTCTTTATGAGATTCTTATGGAATATTGATATTCTAGTGTGAATTCTTAATTTTAGACATATCTTAACTAGATAAATTTAGGTTCAATGGCAATAGAACTTTTTTTTTCACTTACATAATCCTATTTTGAAGTTCATTTATGTTAACAACTATTAGATTAAATATTTTTATCCCCAATTATTTTCAAATAATTTTATACTAATCTTTGTATTCTTATTCTTTCTTTCATCGCCTCATTTAAAATTTTGAACCATTTAAGGATGCTATGTTATAGATTATAGTTGTCTTCCAATTCTTTTTAAATTGTTAATGGTATGAAAATATTATTGATGAGTAGATGAATTATTACAACTATTTAAGATTTTTATTCCCTTTATCTAGATATATTATTTACCAAAGTCTCATTGCTCTTTTAGGTAATTTGTATATATATATATATAACATGGAAAATGTAGATCATGTTCCACTTGCGCCAGATTCTTTGTTTGCAAATACTAGTAATGAGATTAAAAAATTGAGAGATTCATTAGCACGGGGTGGAAACTCGGGGATATATAGTGAACCATGCATGTTAATATTGCATAGTCTAGAAAAACTAAAAGATGAACTTGAGAGGACTAGTGCATATTCCTCAGATAGAGTGACTTCTATTCTTTCCCACATGCGGGAAGAAGTACATGGTGATGTTCCTCTTAAACAAATACAGGATAGTGTCACCAAAGAAATGATAAAAACCACTTGTTTTCCATTTTATCAAAACATGCGTAAGGTTAGGGGATGCTAGGTCACTAGATGTGTTGATCATGTTATGGCCTCATTGATCTACCCATGATTTCTCACAACACATGGTCTATACCCAAACAATGACCAGATTCCATTGTATTTTGTTCAGTAGTTGTATGCTGAGGTCCATTTGGGCCTCAAAGTTAACTACTTGTACATTCCACCATATGTTGGTTAGGGGCATGGTAGGATTGCTGATAGGCCCACCTATCATCGAGAAAATAGACCACCCCCAATGTTTAGGGTATTGGTTGGTGAGAGGTCTCCGGCTCTCACCCCAGCTCTAGCCCCCATAGCAGATGAGGTTGTCATTGCTTCCCAAAAGGAAGCAATTGACAGTGTAGGTGAGATTGTGGCTGCCACCACTAGGATATCTAATGATCATGTAGGTTAGTATTTGATGTCCAGACATTCCTAATCCATGCCATTTTCAGCACAATGGACCACCATGGATCCTTTTACAGTGGCTGACATCCCTACTCCTACATAGCTTGATGCACTTATAGGAGATATGTCACGCATGACTCTACATTGTTTGGCTGAGGACCTGTTGGAGGCATATGCCAACATTTCATCAGACAATGGGATCGGTATAGAGCATGTTAGAGATCATTTGAGACATAAAGGTCGTTCAATTCCAGGATCCCATCACTCTCAATCGAGCACTAGTGCACATCAGGATCCACCTACAGTTCATTTGGTAGCTGCACAGACTATGGGTTTTATTGATATGTTGATTGGTTCTAGTTCATCATCGCCAATGCCATCTCACCTTCATAGTCCTCTACATTCATCATTTATGGCACGACATGGGATAGATCAGATGGATGCAAATGTTGATTCGTCACTTGACCGTTTGGTGGATATGGTGGAGGCGACTATTTCAGAGGACTTAGGTCATCCGATATCAGATGATATTCATGTATGTGTGCATGTGCACGTTTCAATTCTTTTTTCAATTTTTTTTTTTAACTAGATATTCATGTAAGTTGATATATATATATGTATATATATTGTTACAGGTGGACATACCTCATATCACTCCTAGCCTTGGTCTAGATCGTGTGCATGATCAATGTGACTCTGTGGATGAATCTTCTGCCTGTGGACATGTGAGTTTTTCATTTTTATATAATCACATGTGTATATGTACATGCAAAATTTATGTATGCATAGATCTAGATTGATATTTAAAAATACAAGTTCATTTAATAATACTTTCATAAAATTTATTTAATATAAATTATATGTATTTAACACATCCTGTACACAATTTTATTTGCAGGGCACAACACATCCATCAGAGCAGGACCGTTCTCATTCAGATGGCCATTTGACTAGGAGTAGACATTCATATTAGGCCATGCACACTAGATTTTTGATCTTTACCACATGCATTTTCTTATATACGATGATCTTTAGTATTTGAGATTTGATGATCTCTAACTTACATTTGCTTATATGATATACATACATTTGCTTATTTATTGATCTTTAGTATTCGACATTTGATGATCATTAATTTACATTTTGCTTATATGATATGTACATATATTTTATTATATGATATATACAAACATTTGCCTCTTTGCTTATAATATGTGTTATGTTTATATGTATTGAATCCCTTTACATGTATGTACATGTGTTTGCTTATGGTTTAAACATGTTTACACATAATATATGTATGCATTTGCTTTAAATATTCAATATACATACATGTTTTCTTATTTTATGATCTCTTACAACTTACATTTCCTTATATTCAATATACATTTGATCTCTACTAGAATTTTAGGGAAATCAATGCCACTTTATAATTAAGTTCATTCATGTTGATCACAATAAATATATATTTTAAAATGACTTAAGCAACATGAACCATTGAGTTGAGAACAAGATTTAATCACAAGTAACTTGAAATTCAATTCAAATATAATTAAGAAAATTCAATTCAAATTATACCTCTATTATATGTTTTTGATAAGTAACTTGAAATTCAATTCAAATATAATGAAGAAAATTTAATTCAAATTATACCTTTATTATTCATTTTTGACAAGTAACTTGAAATTCAATTCAAATATAATTAAGAAAATTCAATTCAAACTATACCTCTAATATACATTTTTGACACTTTAACAAAATTCTAAAATTACTAGATATGTTGTGCATACCTATGAATTAAATAACAACAAACTCCAGAATGAAATAACTTGTTTGTCTACTACTTGATTCATTTAAACTAGGATCTAGTTATTCCATGTACACTAGAATAATTTTTTCCCCATCCTGCATATGCATATAAATAGAAGCTTATTTTTCATTATTCTGGATATCAAATTGCAAGATTAATTGTCATTTATATCACTTGGACTGCAGATTTTGAAGAAATTTTTGCACATTTATCAAGGAGGAAAATATTGGAGCTCGACAACTTTTCATTTTTATCAATCAAGGGAAAATTGTCAAAAGAAGAACATAAGAGGCGTGAACAAAACTTGGAAAATTATCATAGAAAGAAACAAGGTACATGCTTGTTTCTTCTCTCTCTCACTCTCAAGTGTGTGTTTAAAATTGTATGTGCATACATTTTTCATTGGCTTTCTTATTAAAATTAGAAATGTTTAATGTATGACCATTTTTCAACTTACAATACCCCAACTTAAAATGTACTCTTAAACTAAAATATTGTACATTAAATCCTTCCCTACAAACCTTACACTTATCTTTTACCAATACCTTTGTTAATGTTTTTGTCATCACATTATCATTGTTGAGTATTGCATCTACACAATTTTCTCTTTACTTTGTTCATGAAGAAAATGATAGTGTACTTCAATACATGCTTAGTTCTCCAATGAAACCTTAAATTTTGTGTCCCTCACTATGCCACTTTGATTTTCATAAATTTTTCAACCACATTAATTATTTTATGGCTTTGAAAATTCATATATATTCTAACTTTGCACTTTGAAAGAAACCATTATTTTTTCTTAATTATTCATGAAACTACACCTTCATGTACAATGAAGTAGCATTCTAATGTTGATATTTGGTGATCAATATCCCCTATCCAATCTACATGTAACATCTAATTAGCTTAAGATTTTTCTAAACTCCCATTGAATTTAATCTAATGATCAATAGTTCCTTTAAAAAAATATTTTTTAAATATTTTAATAAATGCCCAATTCTAAGCTCTAGAATTATTTGAAAATTATAACTCAAGTTATACTTAAAGCCAATGCAATGTGAGGTTTTCTAGAGAATAACACATGTATACATCAAAACTCAAGCTATATGGTGCCAAGGAATAATTATTTTATTTTCATCACTTCAATGTTCTCAAATTATTTTTATGTTTTATGCTCTAGGGATTCCTCAAGTTGGAGTCAAGCTAAATCTAGATATTGGATCAAACAAATTTATTGAAGAACACATGGACCTTGAAGTTAGGGAGGAGACCCAAGTTCAAACAATGCTTGTTGGAGAGGGGTCAAGATCACTTCCTTCTACTGGTATGGATGAGCATATACAACTAGCACAAAAACTTCTCTCACTTATAGCATCATGTTTTATTGAAGTTTATTTGCTTGCACACATAAAATTCACTTATATAACATCATCTCTCACTTTTTTTTGCAAAATATTTTGTGACATGTAGGAAGGGCTCAACAAGTAGGAAGTTTTCATGCTCAAGTCGAGCCAAATCTAGACATTGGATCAAATGAATCCGCTCAAGAATGCATGGTCCTTGAAGATAGGGAGGAGGCACAAATTCAAACAATGCATGTTGGAGAGGGGTCGGGATCACTTCCTCCTACTGGTATGGATGAGCATATAAAACTAGCTGAGAAGGTGAGGAAACAAATGTCTCATAGAAATTTAGATCATTTACTTGAAATGGATATGGAGAAACTAAAATATTATGCCAACCAAACTTATAATAAGAGAAAGAGGTCAATGACTAAATTTGTAAATGGAATGATCAATCATCATTTCAATCAATTTGATACACTTGAAAAAACCCAATAGTTATCATGTTTACTTCTTCGTGATGAGCTCAAAGAGTCATTACAATTGTTGGGTGTACATTCGACATCAAATAAGAAGAAACACATGGGATTACAAAAGGATATTGTTCAAAATGTTAAAAAGGGTTTAGATTCCATTGGGAAAGGATCTCGAACTGTGGATAAAGCCACTACAAGAAGGGTGATGCTGACATCTACTTGAACATCAAGATATAGAAAGAAAAGAAAAATTTCTGCACTTTCAACTAAAATTGGTTATATAGTAGAAACCAATACTGATAAATATGAGAAAGAGAAAGTTTTTGGATGAGAGCTTAGAAGGAAATTGGGCAATATGTGTAGAGCTCCCCATTCTCGACAAGACATTGAAGATGTTGTTAGGAACTTGGTCTCAAGTTTTGGGCATGATCAGACTCGTCCATCATACAATACTAGAGATGTTATGAGACATAGGATTGGACCTAGTATTTATGAAAATCATATCAAACATTGGCTAGACATAACACAATTTGAGATGTATATGAACTTTTGTAATGCATATCCTCATATAAAGATTGGAAAACAATGTTTCAAAGGTTAAAGCCATATTATGTGAAGATAAACAAGTTTTTTGAAACTTGTTGTTGTCGTTATCATATTGAATTTGATCTCTACTATCAGGTGTTTTGAAAGATGAGAGAAGAAAGATGTGGGTTTCAAAATACACCTCCTAAACAAGCAAGTTTGTTCATAAATTCTATATTATGTTATCATGAAAATGGACCTCAAATAAACCTGATAAAAGGAATTTAGAGACGTGGAAATTGGCTACCTCTAAGAATTGAGGATACTCCGTTCCAAAAAACATGGTAAGAGGTAAGTATTATTTTTAGAGTATTTATTTGTTTCAATTTCATAGATTGTTATTTGGATTCTTTGATAATGTTTCATTGATCAAGTGTGTATTTATTAGTTATTCGCTATTTTAATACTAACACAGTAATAAGCATGAAAAGTTGCAAACAAATTTTGGGAAAGAATCCAATAAGGTTGAACTATGTAGAAGAGGAGATTCCCATTGGAAAATTTATGGAGGATTTTCAAAAATTGATACGACCATACGTACATCATTCCTTTTTTACTAAGTGGCAAGCACAACAATTCCAAACATTGAGAGATACTTTCCCATGTGGAACAGTTCTATCGGTAGTTGACTTTGCAAAAAATTACTCCTTTGTACATCAAAAGAAGATTCAATCAGAGTATTACTTTTCAAAGTAGATCACTATTATGGTTCATGTGTGTTATTGACATGCACAATCAGAATTGGATGGTGTTGAGAATACAGATGAAGAATGAGCCATTAAGAAAGAATCACTTTTATATTAGTGATGATAAAGAGCATGACACACTTTTTGTCCAACATTGCTTTACAATATTTTTTGAGAATTTGAGAAGCAGGGGTGTAAAATTTGAAAATCATTTTGTATGGTCAGATGGATGTGCTGCACAATTCAAATCTTCATGGCCATTCTATGCACTTTGTAGATATCATAAAATCTACAAAATACCACATGTTTGGAGTTTTTTTTAGAGTGGGCATGGAAAGGGTGAGCATGATGGAGCAGGAGCTGTGCATCAAACGAAGTTTTAAGAAAGCATCAAATGAGTTATCCGTGATGATCATCTAGACAATGCACATGATGTTGTTGAATGGTAAGAAAACACTTGCATCAAAATGTGGTCACACATCTTTCAAGAACAACGACAACACATTCCCATAGAGTGTTTCGAGAGATATCAGTATGTATAAATTACATTAAATCAAAATTTTAATTTATTTAAATTTAAAAGATATATTTATATACATATTTGTTCACATAAGTTTTGATGTACATATGTATCTAGGTGTGGATAGAAGATCGATGCATGGATGCAAGAGGGTAGAAAAAACAAGATCTTTGCATTGTGTTAGGAGTTCAGATAGTCGCCATGGATGGATATTAGACACAAGGGATTACTCTTGTTTTTGCACTGAGTGCATTGAGGGAAACTCTAATTATGCATGCAACAATCAAGAACTTGGATATGTTGCTAAATGGGATATAGTGCCACTACTTGTTTCAGAAACATATGATGAAGACGAGGAAGAAAGATTTGAAGACATTCCTTTGATTTCAATTGATTATGACCATATTTCAGGATTGGTTAGAAAAGGTACACGTGTAATTTTTCAATAATTTAAATTTTATTATATATATCTAGTTAACGATCTTTAGAGACGTTTCTAATTTTTTTAGATTTTTTTTTGTGTAAATTTGGTGTATAGGAGATGCTTTTGCAGTCATAGCAGAGCCTGAAAACATCGAAGGTGTTAGTTATTATGTATCAGACAGTAATGTAAGAGAGGAATAAGCCAACAAAACCCTAAAACAAGTGATGGAATGTTACTTCATTGTG
>VDFB02161343.1:0-15546 GCA_007258455.2 Sequoia sempervirens | reverse complement strand
CAACATTTATCACCTGGCATTATTCTCCATTTAAATCTTAGGCGCACTTCATACTTGAAGGTGAATATTCAACTTCACCACGCCTAGCAATATTTCATTTTCCATGCCTTGGCAATATTTCATCTCCACTTCCAACGCCTAGGATCAACTTTGTTTTCACCACCTTGTATTTTACTTGGGCGCATATCACATGTAGAGGAGAATAACACATCTCTAACGCCTAGCCTTGGCTTCTTGATTTATCAAACATAGGCGCATATAGCAAGATTGGAGGAATAAAAATTTTCAACGTCCTTGCTTTGACTTGTGACTTCTCAAAAATAGGCACATTTTGCATGATATGAAAGATGACCCTTGAGCTTCTTACCTTTTGTCTTCACATGCCTCTATTTGGGCGCATTCAAAGGGGGGAAGAGAAAGTCAACTTTTTGTCATCTTCTCAGCATGTTTGGGCGCATTTCACCTATGGAGGTGGATGAAGCTTTGACACTTAGAATTTATTTTGCATGCCACTAGCTGGAAGTGGGCGCATTTTGCCTATGGTGAAGGATAAACTTTGTTGGCTCTTTGACCTTTTCTTATTTTTGTCCTCATATGCCTTGATTTGGGCGCATTTTTCACCTCATGAAGGATGAAAACTGTTGACTTCTTTGACCATTTGCTGCATGGGCGCATTTTGATGGGTGAGGAGGATAATTTCAACACTTAGAAATTTTTTATCTTCTTATTTTTCTTTGGGCGCATTTGAGGTGTGGAGAAGGATGAGCATCTTTGACCTTCCTTGACTTTGCTGTTGCATGGGCGCATTTTGCTAGTGGTGCAGGATGAAGTCTTATACTTAGAATTTTTTTTATGCTTGGCTTGAGGGCACATATGGAGGTAGCTACAGGATGAGATCAACACTTCTAACTTAGAAATTTTCTAACACCTTGTTCTTCCTTGGGCACATTTTACATGTCCAACAGGATAAACTCCAGACTTGGAAATTTTCTCAGCCACTGCCAGCTTCCTCTTCTTTGGGCACATTTCAAGGGTACTGCAGGATGAAACTCACGCCTTAGCCATTTTTCCCGACTTCTGCCAATTTCACAACGTCCTGCTATTTATAGTAAGTCCCTTGATTTTCATACTTCTGAAGCTCAGAATGATTTGAAATTTTGAACGCCGATCCTCACAACTTCATCAACTGCTAATATTGCTATTTTATTGGCTTGCTATTTTAGTCTATTTCTCAAGGTGATTTGCTATATAAATAGTAATTGTTCGCTTCGATAGCCCCACTGCCCGATTGATTTGAAATTTGAATGACATGCTTCCTCAACACGTGACTACCGACATCAACGCATACCGATTTGCTATTTTAGCTCAAGTTTCAAAATGACTTACTATAAATAGTAAGTGCTCCGCTTGACTTCAAATTTTACCACAGATAGCTTGAAGGATGTCAGATTGGCGCTGCTACACCCTTGCCAAAATTTCTGACTTTTGCCCTTTCTTTTCGTTCGTTAAAACCCTAATTTGCTCTCTCGCATGCATATCAAATGATCTCGCTTGTTCGCTTTCTCGCCGCATTGGCGATTTTAGGATTTTGAAGTGCTCGAGGCCGCCGAGATGCACTGCTAAAAATAGTAAGTTCCTTATCGAAAGTGATTATCTCCATTTGCATGTCATACCACCGCTAAGCTCTCGAAACCCATAAAGAATATGCCGACATGCAAAGAAAACCTTGACATGCAAACCCTAAAATAGCCTCTAAGACTGGAATTCGAAGTTGTTATCTCGCTTTGCATGTTACACCATCGCTGGTCCCCGAAAACCCGTATGAATATGCAGACATGCTTGAAGAATTCTTCTGGCCTGAAATCCGCTTCCTCAAATTTTGAGCTCAAAATTAAGCCTTGAAATCCGCCTCAAGCTTAAGCTGTTGAAGAATTCCCGAAGCCGGATTGCTAAAAATAGTAAGTCCTCCTGTTTGAGCTCAAATTTCTCAAGACGTAGCAGCCTTTTGCAGGTGTTCTCGGTCGCAAATACGCGACTGGCTTCAATTTCAAAACGCTGACTATTGCCTATAATTGCAAATACCTTACTAAAAATAGTAAGTAGCCGAATCGATGAAATTTTAGTGAAGCTTGTCAAGCAATAATCGACATCAATGTTAGTCTTAGATCTCAATTTACTCACTTCATTTGACCTCAAATTGGCAAGGAAGCTCAAAACCCTAATTTTCAGACTTGGCCAAACTCACGTTTAAACTCAATGACGGGCACAATCCCCAGAAAGGACAGACAGCAGAAAGAGAGGGAGAGACAAAACCAAAGCCAAAAGACGAGGAACGAAGCAAAAACTAGGGGGTCCCCATTTTGAATGGGGTGATGTGTGAAAAGGTCACAACAGGCCGGAATCCTCAACACAGGGCTAAGGGTTTTGGGTTCCTAATGGGGTCAAGACTCCTTATCCAAAGGAAAAGGAAATATTGCAACAAGGAAAAGGTTCCTAAGAAGGTAGGAACCACCAATGAAGGGTGGTTAGTTCCTGATTCTCGTTGGAGTGGAAACCCTTGACAAAGAAGAGTATATTAGAGGGAGAGGTAATTGTTTTGGGATGTTGGTTGCTGGGATCTCTGAGATCATATCAAGAGAACAGATAGAAGAAGGCCAAAGAATTGTAACAAGAAGATTGTTGTTTTGTACATCTGAATGTTGCCAATAATAAAATAACTCGAAATTGTTTCTATTATTTGAACATTTTTTGCAATTGATGATTATTGTGGTTGTGTGATTGGGCTTCCTAGTAAGGAACCCCGATCTTGATTGCACCAAGTGGTTTCAAAACAGGTTGTTATCATTTCAAAGAACTCCTAAGAAATACTTGTGAGAAAGTCAGGAGAGGACTTGAATGAGACATGGCACAAAGAGGACGTCATTGAAGAGAAGCACCATGGGCTGGTGATATGATGATTGTAGAGATGTTAAGAGGAATTACAGAGAGGTTAGATGTGATGGAGGCAACACAGAGAAGAGGGGTACATCTGAAGATGTTAGTGAAGATGAAGAAGTGATAGAGTAAGAAATTGAAGTGACTAAAGGAGAAATAGACCAAGCAGAAAATATATTTTTGAGAGCAATGTCCAAAATGAGCAGTAAACCAAGATTGGACCTTCCAAGCTATAATGGTATTTTGAATCCTGAAGAAGTAGTAGATTGTAAGAACCCTCTCGAGGCAGATTCTAACCAAAACCAATTTTTTGCCCTTCTTTGATATTTTGGGTTTACCAGTAATGTTTGTTTTGATAATTTAAAGAACTTTGCTAGGTAAAGATGAATGCAAATACATATGCCAATTGCCAAATGAAAGCTCAACAATGGAAACCTCAATCATAAATCTGATTATATATATATATATATATATATATATTGCAAGTACAAAGTATATTTCAAAAATCAGATTGCTAACCTTCTTGTTCAAACAATGCTAACATACCCGTGACTGTAGTCACACACAATGCTGGTCTGAAACTCTTACAACATCAATTTCTGGAAGTTCTGGTAGCAGCTACAAACTTTATCAGATTAATACCTGGCAGCAACTATGATGTTTCTCCACTTCCAACCAGCGCCACAACAAACTAGAAGATTGTAATGTCCCTGTACCCAGTGGTTGGGTGCGTCCCAGTAGCGTCACGTGTCCGTGGGAGTTTGCATAAGACCCTAGATTCTCTAGTGGTGGCTTCGATGGTGAAAGATCCTCCCTAGTTGCCACCCTTAACACCTTGGGTAGCCGCCCTCGCTACTAGGCTGGTCTTTTAATGTAGTGGTTGGGCCTTAGTGGTATCAGAGCCGAGGTCTCGAGGTTGAGACCCGCGGAGTGTGGTGAGCTGTAATGTCCTTGTACCCTGTGGTTGGGTGCGTCCTCGCAGGGCCACATGTCTGTGGGAGTTTGCGTAAGACCCTAGATTCTCCGGTGGTGGCTTTGGTGGTGAAAGATCCTCCCTAGTTGCCACCCTTAACACCATGGGTAGCCGCCCTCACTACTAGGCCGGTCTTTTGGTGTAGTGGTTGGGCCTTAGAGTCCCGACAGGACCACATGTCCATGGGAGTTTGCGTAAGACCCTAGATTCTCTGGTGGTAGCTTCGGTGGTGAAAGATCCTCCCTAGTTGCCACCCTTAACACCCTGGGTAGCCGCCCTCACTACTAGGCTATTCTTTTGGTGTAGTGGTATCAGAGCCAAGATCTACCATCCTGTGACAATCAGAGCTCAGCTGTCAGATGAGTGGCAAAGAAATCAGATTCTACACTAGAGGCCAGAACTGAGTTTAGTTTTAGTTTTCAGTAGTACCGAAGATGTTACATTTTCTGAAGTCCAGGAACTATGAGAAGACAGATGTGATTATGGAAATTGAAGAGGAAAGAAGTTTGGCAAGGTCACCTTCATTTGTTGGGACAAAGCTCAATGAAGAATGTCAGTACAAGAGGCAATGTGAACATGAGGCTTTTGTACTCCATGAGGAATATCAGAACATGCCTGATGAGTTTAAAAATGGGGTTTCTTTTGACTGTTACTTGAATTGTGTGTTGATTAAGAAACTTGGAAAATTGGGTGTGGTCAATTACATCAGGAAAAAAATTAAAAAAGAAGCAGAACTTCCCATGGTTGAAGAATCAAGGAAGGAAGAAGCAAAAGTACCGGTTTGTAGGTTGCAGCCCACATGTAAGCAAATTGAAAAGAAAAATCAGTCAACTAGTGTTGAAGATAGCACAAGCAAGGTGCACATTTTGTCTCAAAATGATAGGGCGCTTGACAAAGATACCTTGGCAAATGAGGAGTTTAAGTTAGAGTCCCAAAATACACCCATAGAATTGCATGAGATGGGAAATAATGAAGATTGTTTTGGTAAAAAGAGCATAACAGCAGTTTTGAGTCCTAATGAGGATTCATCCGATGAAGAGCTTGAGACAAAAGACTTCACATAAGATTTCAGTTGTACCAATGTGTGGGTTGGATTCACTAAAGAAGAACAAATTGAGGGAAATGCTAGTGGTTTCATTGAATCAGCCTATGACCACCTTCTTGTTGATAATGTTTGTGATGATTCGGTTGAGTTCAGATTGAATCATGTTGAAGATTTGGTGATGGATAACTCATTTTATGTTGCTGTCCAAACCCCTCAAGAGTTTTCACAAGACAAATTTATGACGAGAGACCAAGAAGACTTCTTGGGTATGTATGTGGATGCTTATGATAAAATTAGCAACACACCTACTCATGATAGTTCCAATGAATAAAAGAATGATAAAATATTCAAAGCAACCAGCTTTGATGACTTTAATTTCCAGTAGAATGATAGTGACATGGGAGGTATTGGGTTTGATCAAACTAAGCTCTTGGAGGAAGCTACTAATGAAGATTTTAGTTTAAGAGGAATCGGGAGTGACTCATTCAAAGAGTCAACAATCGAAGAGGAGCATGATGATCTTTTTCCTGTTGATCATTACAATCAAACCTTTCACATTTGGAATCCGGGCGTGATGTCACCAAGATATGATAAAGAACCGGAGTGGGATACATTTCCCTTTGATCTTGATAAAGTTCAAAATTCAGTTTGCATTGCAAGCAATGAAGTGATCTTTGGAGGAGAAGTTGCAGCAAAGGATAATGAGAACGTGAATTCTTATGTTGAAGAGAAGAATGTTTTAAAATCAACAAATGGTTTGGATGCCTTTCAGAATTACACACAAGAAGAGTATGAGAATTTGAAGGGTTAAGATAGAGATACTAATTTGCTTGAAGAAGTTGTTGACAAGCCTTTGATTCAGCAGTTATGTAGTGATAAGATTAGAAAGGAGGCTGATTTTGAAAATCATGCCAATAAAAACAAATCAAAAGAGTTGATGTTGGATGAGCAAAGCTTCTTTGTTGAATATGATCAAGGGCCTAAAGAGTTGCAAGTTTTGAAGGATAATTTATTGGTTTCAGAAGAGAAGATTGTTAAAGTGTTATCAAAATTTGATAGCACATACCATTTCATTGAAGAACTCTAATGGAAGTTTCAATCTGAAGAGAGACAGAATGAAGTTAAGGATGGAGACACTCTTTCCAAGATGAAAATCATCAAAGAGGCATTGGAATCCATTAATGTTTTAAAATCAGCAAATGGTTTGGATGGCTTTCAGAATTACACACAAGAAGAGTATGAGAATTTGAAGGGTTAAGATAGAGATACTAATTTGCTTGAAGAAGTTGTTGACAAGCCTTTGATTCAGCAGTTATGTAGTGATAAGATTAGAAAGGAGGCTGATTTTGAAAATCATGCCAATAAAAACAAATCAAAAGAGTTGATGTTGGATGAGCAAAGCTTCTTTGTTGAATATGATCAAGGGCCTAAAGAGTTGCAAGTTTTGAAGGATAATTTATTGGTTTCAGAAGAGAAGATTGTTAAAGTGTTATCAAGATTTGATAGCACATACCATTTCATTGAAGAACTCTAATGGAAGTTTCAATCTGAAGAGAGACAGAATGAAGTTAAGGATGGAGACACTCTTTCCAAGATGAAAATCATCAAAGAGGCATTGGAATCCATTAATGTTTTAAAATCAACAAATGGTTTGGATGCCTTTCAGAATTACGCACAAGAAGAGTATGAGAACGTGAAAGGTCAAGATAGAGGTACTAATTTGTTTGAAGAAGTTCTTGAAAGGCCTTCAATTCAGGAGTTATGCAGTGATAAGATTAGAAAGGAGGCTGATTTTGAAAATCATGTCAAGGAAAACAAATCAGAAAAATTGATGTTTGATGAGCATAGCTTCTTTGCTGATTGGGATCAAGGGCCTAAAGAGCTGCAAGTTTTGAAGGATAATTTATTGGTTTCAGAAGAGAAGATTGTTAAAGTGTTATCAAGATTTGATAGCACATATCACTTCATTGAGGAACTTTGCTGGAAGTTTCAATTTGAAGAGAAACTAAATGGAGTTAAAGATGGAGACTCTTTTTCCAAGATGCAATCTATCAAAGAGGCATTGGAATCCATTAATGTTTTAAAATCAACAAATGGTTTGGATGCCTTTTAGAATTACGCACAAGAAGAGTATGAGAACTTGAAAGGTCAAGATAGAGGTACTAATTTGTTTGAAGAAGTTGTTGACAAGCCTTCGATTATGGAGTTATGCAGTGATAAGATTAGAAAGGAGGCTGATTTTGAGAATCAAGTCAAAGAAAATAAATTAGAAAAGTTGATGTTTGACGAGCAAAGCTTCATTGCTGATTATGATCATGGGCCTAAAGAGTTGCAAGTTTTGAAGGATAACTTATTGGTTACAAAAGAGAAAATTGTTAAGGTGTTATCAAGATTTGATAGCACACACAATTGTATTGAAGAACTTTACTGGGAGCTGCAGTTTGAAGAGAGACAAAATGGAGTTAAGGGTGGAGACACTCTTTCAAGATGAAAATAATCAAAGAGGCATTGGAATCCATTAATGTTTAAAAAATCAACAAATGGTTTTGGATGCCTTTTAGAGTCTACACAAGAAGAGTAGAATTTGAAGAGGGTTAAGATAGAGATACTATTTGGCAGAAGAAGTTGTTGACAAGCCTTCGATTCAGGAGTTATGTAGTGATAAGATTAGAAATGAGGCTGATTTTGAAAATCATGTCAAGGAAAACAAATCAGAAAAAATGATGTTTGATGAGCATAGCTTCTTTGCTGATTGGGATCAAGGGCCTGAAGAGCTGCAAGTTTTGAAGGATAATTTATTGGTTTGGAAAGAGAAGATTGTTAAAAGTGGTACGCCAGATTTGATGGCACATACCATTTCATTGAAAGAACTCTAATGGAAGTTTCAATCTGAAGAGAGCGAGAATGAAGTTAAGGATGGACACCTCTTTCAAGATGAAAATAATCAAAGAGCATTGGAATCCATTAATGTTTAAAATCAACAAATGGTTTTGGATGCCTTTTAGAATTACACTAAAGAAGAGTATGAGATTTGAAGGGTTAAGATAGAGATACTAATTTGCTTGAAGAAGTTATTTGAGCCAAGCTAGCAGTTCAAACTGATTTATGTAGTGATAAGATTAAGAAAGGAGGCTGATTTTGAAAATCATGTCAAGGAAAACAAATCAGAAAAATTGATGTTTGATGAGCATAGCTTCTTTGCTGATTGGGATCAAGGGCCTAAAGAGCTGCAAGTTTTGAAGGATAATTTATTGGTTTCAGAAGAGAAGATTGTTAAAGTGTTATCAAATTTTGATAACACATATCACTTCATTGCGGAACTTTGCTGGAAGTTTCAATTTGAAGAGAAACTAAATGGAGTTAAAGATGGAGACTCTCTTTCCAAGATGCAATCTATCAAAGAGGCATTGGAATCCATTAATGTTTTAAAATCAACAAATGGTTTGGATGCCTTTCAGAATTACACACAAGAAGAGTATGAGAATTTGAAGGGTTAAGATAGAGATACTAATTTGCTTGAAGAAGTTGTTGACAAGCCTTTGATTCAGCAGTTATGTAGTGATAAGATTAGAAAGGAGGCTGATTTTGAAAATCATGTCAATAAAAACAAATCAAAAGAGTTGATGTTGGATGAGCAAAGCTTCTTTGTTGAATATGATCAAGGGCCTAAAGAGTTGCAAGTTTTGAAGGATAATTTATTGGTTTCAGAAGAGAAGATTGTTAAAGTGTTATCAAGATTTGATAGCACATACCATTTCATTGAAGAACTCTAATGGAAGTTTCAATCTGAAGAGAGACAAAATGAAGTTAAGGATGGAGACACTCTTTCCAAGATGAAAATCATCAAAGAGGCATTGGAATCCATTAAGTCAGATTATTTGCACTTGCTCTCAGATAGAGATAATACTATTAAGTTTGCAGAGGTGACTTATGATGCCTACCAAGAGAAGGAGATAGAGATGGATAGGCTTTGCCTTGATTTTACCTTAGCTCATCATTCTTTATGCATAGCAAAAAATCATTCATCTATTGCTGCCACCTTTAAGGAACAAGAAGCTAATACAAAGGAGATGGAAATCAAACAAATAGCTGAAGGAATTTGTTGGCATTTAAATTCACACCTCTGGAATGCGTATTTGAAACGGACAACTATGCACAATAAAACTACTCTTCAAATTAGGAGGGGAAGCTCCCTCTTGCTGATGGTGTTGAAAGAAAGTAAACTAAAAACTAAGTTGCCTATCTTTTTGATCAGCTACAGCACAAGGTTTATTAAACACAAACGCCGCAGCTGAGATTTTCTGATTTAAAAACTTCAACTACGACTAACTTAAGCTAAAGACGTTTCTAACTTCTCAAGTAATACGCAGAGCAAGAGAAACTAGAAATGAACAAGGTTGAATCTCTGACAAAGTGCTTCAATAAACTCTTTCTCAACATACATCTACACACTTCAATGTAAGCTGAAATTAAGATCACAAAAGCATAACACAAATAACGGAAATCTGAGACGTTATACCAAGGCAAAGGAGGCTCATGATTTTATTTCTCCAACTTCTGGAACAAAAATAACTAAACACATGCCTAGAACAAGAGCTTGCAGCTAAAGAGGCTTGCAAAACTTGTTCTTACACAATAGGAACAACAATTATAATAACTCCTTGTTGGCTAAAAGAGACTCAACAATTCGCTATCATAAAACAATTGAACAACACTGAATAACAAAGAGAAGGCACTTAGACTCAGCGTTTTGTTATCACTAGCATGGTTAAAGAAAACTAATGAGCAAAGGCTCTTATTTATAGGCAAGCAGAGGAGTAGGGAACCCTAAAATCTCCTTTCCTTCACAATCTAGGGCTTGCTCAGCAAGCAAGGTTTATTTCTAAATCTAGAAAGAAGATAACATCTAACACCTAAGAAAGCAGGAAAAGCAGGAAATGCCAACTATTACATTTATCTTCTTTCTCTTCTTCAAAGAATGGATAAGAATTGCTCCAAGAATAGAAAGAAAGCGGAAAGGAAGCTTCTAGATGAAAGCCATTTCAAATCTCAATCACATCCACTAAAAAGCAGGAAACTGTGTCCCGGTTCGGTGCATCTATCCCATCAATAGCAAAGTTGCGTTTTTCCAAGATATCTTCTCCATTTGCAATTGATCTCAGGAAATCTTCGACCTCATTGGCCGTTTTTTCAAATCTTGCTGACATCATGGCAAGGTGATTCATTCTGCCACCAACTGTATTGCTGCTATCACAGCTGCGAACAACACTCTGAAATTGAGCTTGCACTTCATCTAACCCGACGTAAGAACCATCTTCAAGACTTTACCAAGAAGGAATCTCTATGACAAACTCATTAATGAAAAGAAGATCTTCGATCACCCTTTGTCTGTAGGAAAGGCAATAAACTCCTCGAGATATCCTACGTAAGTCTTAAGCAGCCAGAAGACTGTGGCCAGCTCTCTCTCCAAGCAAGGATGCCTCTTGTGTTCTTTTGAAGTTGAACCATAGAACATATCTAAATCAGCAATGATGATTTTGTACTTTGGTTTTCACCTCTGACCATTGATTGTTGTTCAAACCCTTGGATACCTTGACGTAGCTCATGAGTGTTTTCTCTCAACTGAAAAATTTGTGCCAAGATCTCCTTTCCTCTGAAAATGAAACTCTCAATCCACTCTTGAGTCTCCTTCCCACAAATGACCAGCTGCCTCAACTGATGATGATCAACCGATGTATCTAAAACCTGGGGCAGCAACTGAGTAGCCTGTGAAGAACCATGGACAAGGTTAGAAATATAAAGCCTAAGTTGTTGTATTTCTGGCCAGGGGAACATGCATGCTACATCCTTGACACTCTTTCTTGAAGGTTTTAGGACAACTCTTGAACAAGCCGACATCCATTATGTCTGATATTTCTACCAAGATTAGCCTTGACCATCAAAGTCATCCATATTCACCTCATCCCTGTTCTTATCTCCAAGAGGCGTAGTTGTCTCCATGACCATCTCACCATCCGGATTCCTATCAAGTGAACTTGCTTCTTTGCTTTCTTCTTAGGAGGTTCCTAATAGATGTTGTCAAGGTCATCAAAATCCACCTGATATGAAGGTCTTCTTCTCTCCCTTCCCAAGGAGCTCTCAAGCCAAGACACGGTAGTATCTTTACTAACTTCCTTGGGATGTATAATTGCAATTTCTTCATCTTCTTCAATATCCAGGTTGAGCCTTGAGATAAATTGAGAGACTCGCAAGGTACAAAAACATGTGTTAAAGGCTGCTCCTCTGCTTCTTTCTGAGGTACGGGCTCGTCAGGAGGAGCTTCTGTTACAACTGAAGGTTGCTCCTGTATGACTATGCCTGAGAAATCTAACCTTCTTCATACATTTTTATTTGATCTACTACCTTTGATGCCTTCTTGAAATTTGACTTATGCCTTTCCATTTGTTGTGCTCTGGAAGAAAGGTATCATGCATGGCTACCTCTTTGGAATAGATTTTTTCTCTTAAGAGGTAGGAAAATCTTACTGCTCTCTTTCAAGGACTTGTCTTGTCTGTCTTCAATGAGGAGGACTGCTATTAGCAATTGACTTGAAGAAGGGCTGATCTTCAATTAGCTTAGGCATACATGAGAGTAGAAACACATCCCTCATCATCATCTATAACCCTTCAATGTCTTACAATGCAGCAATCTTTTCATATGGTGGGAAATTATGAGCTGCTGTAGCTCATCCGCTTTTCCGAACTCATCTATGCAATTGGCCCCAAAAGTCCTCGAGAGGTAAGTGACATAGTTTTTCTCAAATTAGGCCAAGCGTAGATGCCATGAGGGTAATAAGATGTCCTCTCACTATAAGGCTTGAGACCAAGTTTATCCCGCACTCATCCCCATGGTCTTGGCATCATTTGTTGCGTGTATAGATTCCCAACCCAAATGGAAAACCGAGGGCTGGTTTCTTCCTGTTCCTCAAGACTATGTGGACCTCACGTGCCTGCCTCAAGAACTCCATGAAGACGACCTCGTCTGACGGGTACCTTGGTAATATGAGTGGAGCGCTTGAAAAGCCATAGACTCTGAGATAGGTGAAAGTAGGAAATTGTATGAACTGATCAACCCACTCTGCCATCGCCGCCGTGGCGACTGAAGAGATACGGACATGTAATTCATTGTCCAGGTCCCGCACTATGTACATCAGGAAAGCCTCATTCACCCTCTTGTAGTGATGCAGAGACTTCGTGAATTCCAACTGAGGGTAATAGTTGTAGATATGTTGTACGCTCAATGATCCCTCGGTGTTCAACCCTCTGAATTGACCTTGGTAGGCCACTAGGTAGACTAGGTAAGAAACCATATGGAACTCATGAATCTGGAAATATTCCGTTATCTGCTGATGAAGGGTATCACTGATCAAGGTGGGCCAATCATAGAACTTGGTCTTCTTCATGATATGAGGAATCACATAGAACATCCATGGTTGAAACTTGGTAGCATCTTCTTGTCCAGTGACCCTGTTGAGCAAGGTGATTATGATGGCAATCTCATCTCTGAACTCCCCTCGCCCGACATTCTTAGGCAAAGTCTTATGTTTCTCCTTCATGTATAGCGAACACACTTGTACGATAAATTTAAAACTTTAAAATTCAGTCACAATAAGTAAGAACAATACCATAATGATAAAATTTTTCTTTTCAAAAACATAAACAAGATACATCTTTTTGCAACTTTTAACTATTTCATTCCAAATGAAATTACAAAGTAAGAAGAATAATATACATACATAGCCCGCAGGCTTTTGGCACCAATAGAAATAAGAAGGTCCAGGAGTTTGTCCTGTCAAGTCTTGGATCATCAGTCGGGTGTTGAGGAGGAGAAACATCACTCGGGCGCTTTTCTGCCAACCACGGACTTATAATGCGGTCCCCCGCACGATCATTTTGCAATGAACGGCCCTCCCTTCGAAGAAGAGATTGGTTGGGTAACCTTTAATGACTACCAACTGGACATAGTGCTGTGATCCTACAAAGCTAGCTTTCGTGCAACCGGCAATTCTCAAACTAGGATGTAATTCGAGATCACGGTGAACCGACAGTGTAGTACTACATCTAAATGGTTCCTTACACTACTTTGGCCAAAGTGTTTACGTTCAATGAAGAACATAGGTCATATGTCACATTCACTAGCCAGGTTTAACTTGACTTGAGGCTATCTTATTCTACGCGTAGGTTGGTCTATCGGGGTAGTCCGTACCCTAGACTTCCTACAACAATCTAACTGCTGGAATGACGAACATTTTAACAAGATCTTACAACTAACGCCTTTATTTAGGATATTCTCATCCTAGGGATACAATAACTTGACTAAGTTATTTAGTATCTAGTTGTAGCATATAACTCGTAAATGTTCTCGATTCAATCCTAGTAACTAGTAACTTATTTACAAGCATATGCTCTATATATGGAGCCATTATATACTATGCAGTTTACTTTTTATTATCTAATGTAAACCATACACCAAAGACAACAAAAACCAAGAAAAGACTACATACATGAAACATTTTATTTCACAACTTAACATATGTTAAGAAACTTTTCTTCTTTCTTATTCAATCCCAAGTAAACCAGTTATTCAAACATTTTTCTTTTCAGTCATGAATATAATTCAGAATTTTATCAGGTTACTAGAATATTAGAAAATATGTAAAAGCAGGAATTAGCATGCCTGATAAAGCTTTCCAGATGTTTGGAAGGGTAACTCCTTCTCTTGCCTTCACCCAAATGACTTTCAGCTGATTCTGTAACAAGTACTCAGCACAGCGATCTGGCAATTCCTTACTACTGATCTCTACTCAGAGATTACTTCTCTCAATTCAACCAGATAGATTTCTTGACAGAATAAACTTAATAACTTTCTTACTAATGGCGAACTCTCTCTTAGCTGCAGAATGCTCTAAACAATATAACGAAATCTTGATTGTGACTTCGTGAGAATTATGAATGACATTCGCAGGTATTTATAGGGTTGCCTTTCGAACTGTTTCCTCTTTCTATGGCGCCAGTACTGCCAGCAAGATTTGGAATAATTCAAAGTAAAAACGTGTTGCATAATGGCAAGGGTTTCAACCTCCCTTATTGACAGCATTGTCGTTTTAATCAAATTCGAATTTGCTTAGTTTTTAAAATCGTGACAGCTCTTGATTCAGGCGCGTTTTTACTACTAGGTTAAATGACAAGTTTACTATAAGACTTTTTCTTAGCTCCAATGGCGTCCACATTTCGTTTTGTTTGCCAAGCAAGAGTTCAATCGGCCATTTTCAGACGCCTGGCCCTATTCGCGCGAATTTCCTGCGCGTTTTTCTTTTCCTCTGCCATTTTTACGGTTAAGCTCTTTATTTCGAATTTTTAACTCTTTAAAATTTTAATAAAGTTCAACATACCACTATGACGCATTTGGTAATGTTTGAAGTATAAATTTGAAGCCCGAAAATTCAATTCAAAGAAGTATTTCAAAAATCGTTATTTTCAGTTTAACATTTTAATTCTTTGCTTCAAATTTAGTCTCATTTCTCTATGAAGTATTTTTAATAAAATGTTAATTTACATTTCATCTTGATTTTCAAAACTTTTATTTAAATATATTTATATATATTTTATTCTATTAAAATATTTATATAATATAGTTTTTAATTTGTATAATTATTTAATTTAGTAATTTAAATAATATCGTATACCTTTATAAAAACTATATTATATTTATATTTTAATATAATATTAAATATATAAATATACTTCTTTATACCTATACATATATATACATCTACATTATATGTCCATATACTGTGAGCCAGTCAATAATATATGTAACCATGTATATGTATATATATGTGTTTGTATAAATTCCGAGGCAATATACTGTTATAATATTTATATTCACTCTTCAGTTAGTTGCGGGTACGTATACTTGTATATATATTTACATTTATACTATTCGTATAAGTATTCATAAATACACTTATATCGACGCATACGTATGGCATATCCATCTGCTCAATACGTTGTATCGACATGAATGTACTTATGGGTACTTGTACATATCGTATTCATATGTATATATACAAATACGCATATCCACCTCTAACAAGAAATATTACTCATAAGATTATAATGGTAAGCATCACTTATTTACACATTCAGAAGAAGACATGACTCCCAATGATACTAGACAAGCCTACGGATGACTTACCTTTAACCAGAACAATGACTTAGCTTACTCAGTTCTATGGTTTGTGTGTGTATGTCCATTTGGTATCCATTACTGTTTACCCGACCAAGTTCCTCCCCGAGTGATATCTCTCCTCTGCCTGGAGGTACGAACCTGTTTCCTGCACATCATGACATGCCAACGGAAGTCATTTGCTCAAAACCAAGGTAATATACATAAAGCATCATAGAAAGTTAGAACAACATTATTCCATAACTCAATATGCTAATTTCATTCAAGAATTACATCAATAGGAGTATCAGATAATGAGACAATCATTAAGACACTTTCAATTGATCACAAGAACAATTTAATTTATTCAACAGAAAGATTCAAACAT
>VDFB02161342.1:0-13206 GCA_007258455.2 Sequoia sempervirens | reverse complement strand
GTTTTAATGAGTTTTGATTGTGGTGTATGTGTCCTTGGTATTTATTGTTTGAAAAGGTTGATAAAATGTGTTTTTATCCTTCTTTGAAGAGGGTTTGATGAACTACAAGTATTTGAGTGCATTTTGTATACTGTCCTGTCAATACAGTATTGTGACAGTCATGGTTGATAGTTGGAGTTTTTTCTAAAATGGTTGATAAGGGATGGGAAATAGTTTATAAAGCATAGGAAAGCATATTTAAATATGTTTTTGGTGTTGGGAAAGTATATTTGAGTTTAGAATCAGTAGAACCAGTAAACCCCTATTGTAGCCATGCCTAATTAGGCCTAAATTTGGACTGAGACAACAAGTTTTGAGCTATTTGTGACAAAAGACTTATAACCTATTTTGGGATATGCTTTGAGAAAGAAAAAATGGTATTCAAATGGGTGATTAGTTCTATATTTCAGTGCATATCTTGTGAGTAAAACTCTGACAGTCAGTTAGGGAACCCTACTAGCATTTGAATATCAGATTATAAAGGAATGATAGCCAAGATGGGTGAGATGTGCTCTTGAGTTTTAAGGGGAGTTTGAACATGTTGTATCAGCCCTATTGAACTTGTTCCATATGTTAATTTGGGTGTTTGTGTCTTGGAGATTAAATTTTGGGTTTGTAGTTAAGAGTTTCCATAGTTTTACGTTGTGGACAATCTAAGCAAGGAGTGATCATTAAGTGGTAAATTAAGGTTCTTGGAATGGATTGGTTGACTGAGTTGGAATTTTTGAAGAGTGTATGTAACCTTGTTTAAGGTTGTGGACTTGAAAAAAACCACAAGTTGCCAAAGATGATTTCCTCAAAAATAAGTTTTAGTTTAGTGATTTGATTTGTTTACCAAGTGAATGGTGAATTGAGTTGTTTAACCCCTGTCATTGCATCACCATCCCTAGTATCCATGAGATACGTCAAAATTATTTCTTAGGAAGGGACTAGGATGCCTCTTAATTGAGCTAGTCTTGTTGCATGTATAGGCACCAGTATTTCCCCAAAACATAGAATAAGAACCATTTGTTGTAGCAGCCCAAATCCTTTTTACTTGCTAGTGCAGGAATGGTCATTCTGAAACCTCCCTATGTTCCATTATTCATTGTAGAGACAAAAAATCCCTCAAGGTTTTGGGATCTTATGGGGTAATAGAACTTGGTGTGCTCGTGCCATGTAAGGGGGAGCCAATGTCACCAAGATCTATAGCTATCCACTTTGTTTAAGTGTATGGAGAAATCCAAGTAGGGACTTAGCAGGTAGTATCCACTTTCTAGCCTAGGTTGTGTTTGCTTACAAGTGTTCTCAAAATTATTCATACTAGTGCAACAATTTTGGGACTAATATAAGCCCTTACTCGGACACTCTCTAGTTTAATATCAAAGACATTAAAAAACTTTTTGTTTGTTGTGTTTTGTGTGTGTGTTCAAACAAACATTGCTAATACAAATCAAATTCCACACCCAAAACTTACAACATTTTAACCTTGAAACAAACTAGGCCTACATATCCAAAACGAGCTTAACCTTTAAATCCAATTAGACCAAGGACTTTCTCACCTCATTTTTTACCATTATCCATTAAAATGCATGCACTTTCGCATTTGGATTGGGCCCGTTCCCCAGGTCAAGTTTGCTGGGAATTATGCTTTTGGCGCAAACTGCTTCTCAGCGATTTAAGAGTTCAAATGGAGCATATCGCTAAGACCATAGCTTTACCAAATGCAGCTATTCCTACTCTTGACCTTATCTTCAAAAATCCTAGCTGTCATTACAGTTTGGTTCCTTGGCTCATCAGGTCAGCCCAGGGAATACCTTATCCAACCCCATAATCTATTGGTCTTTGCTATAACGCTCCCAGGTGTTGATAATCCCGGTAAAGTTTATTTATACTATCCCCGGTTTTATTCGACCAGGTTTTCCAGAGGTTTTAGTCCTCATACTAGGTCATAGTATGCCATCCCTTCGTCTCACATCTTGCATACCCTAGTCATAGACATAATTCTAATTTTCATCATTATGGAATTACCTTATTCACACCTTGAATATTGTCACCTTGACCCTTAATCATGGTATCATTATTAGGCATCTCTATATCTTCAAAAATAAATAAAAATATCACTTAGGTTGCATACCTTAGGCTTAAGTCATACCCTTACATTGTCATTGCCTTAGGCTTCATAGTTCATCACATCATATGCCTTTCCCTTGCAAGTCATTTTATGGTAGAAACAAGGTCCCAAAGAAAAAGAAAGGAAATGGATTTTTTCCACAACAATGATGACGATGACCTTTTTTATCATACAAGCAACATGAACTTTGGCTCTTCCTCAAATGAACCACCCAAGACAAGCACTCCCTTCAACAATTACAACATCCATAACATTCCTCTCTAGGAAGATCAACTAAAGGTTGCCTCCCAAGACCCCAATGTGGCTAAATTTGTAGATGACATGGTAGCTTTAGATCTTCAAAGGTTTTTAGCCAAACTCTTACATAGTGGATCAAAACTACCCCCTGGCTTTGACGTAAACACACTTCGACCAAAGTTTTCACCTAATAAACAAAGTCAAGGACAAGAAATGTCAACCTCTAGTGGTTCCATAATCCCATAATTAAACGTTTCTATGCTACAAGGAGGTCTGAATCCCTCTTCCACCACAATGCATACATCTTTATTTGGCACACAATCTATGACACAATCCATGTAACAAACTTTTGGTTGTACCTCTACTCAATTTAGTGCCATGAACACTACATCATTAAACTCATTTAGTACCATCAACACTACATTTTCAAACCCATTTGGGACATCCAGTGCAATGAACATTATGTATTTCAATCCATTTGGAAAAAAAAAGAGGACTAGAATTAATATTCGTGGGACCAACACCAACAACAATACGACCCAGGGTCCTAACACAAGTGTTCCTAAAACAAATCCTCAAGGATTTTTCCAATTCAGCACTCAACACTCACAAGTTCCAAATAATTCTAATATTTTTCAGACGTAATCCAATACTCACATCCTAACTCAAAATTTCACCTCACACATTCCAACTCATACTACACACATCCATCAAATCCAAATTCCTAGCTCAACTTATATCCCGACCATTACTCATACCATCCCTTCAACACATTGGATTGTAAAGTAGAAACACTAGGCCTTACCAAAATGCAATCACAAATGCCATAGATACAACACCTACACCATATGTTATCCTATCCAATCAACTGTTAGCCTTGCAAAAGCAAGTAGAAACCATGACATTGTCAAACAAGAAGACTTACTCTACCCAAGAGTTATGTCCTTACCCATTTTATAGGACATTATACATGCCTCCTCTTCCTCCACATTATGTCATTCCAAATTTACCTAAATATAAAGGAAGAGGAAAGCCCATCGAACATGTGAGAGAATTTCATATAGCCTTGATTGACATTTCTTTTAAACAAAAATACTTAATGAGACTATTTCCTAGGACTCTGACAAGACATGTTCTAGAGTGGTTTTCCCACCTACCTACTGGAATTCAATCCTTTGACAAGCTAGCTAACAATTTTATCACCCACTTTTCCTTCACCATTCAAAATGACATTACTATTGATGCTTTATGTCAAACTAAACAAGAAGGGGGTGAAGCTTTCATAACATTCTTCCAGAGATGGAGAAGCTTAGTGAGCCACTGTCCTATTGACATTCTTGAAAAATAGAAAATTATCATGTTCATGCAAAACCTAAACACAAACTTAAGATATGCATTGGAAACCCATTGTTATTCCACATTCGCTGACCTTGTTGAAAAAGGGGCCATCCTTGAGAAAACCCTTATTGCTAAAGGGGAAATTAAAATTTATACCAGAACGCAAAATATCCAAGGGAAATCAAATGATAAAAAAACAATTTCTAGTCCTATAACAAGAATGTAACAAACAATGGAGTTGTAGAAGCCAAAGTTGTAAATAGAATAGGTCCCACATTGACTCTCAAAGCACCAAACACAAAAAATAATACACCATATTTTTCCAACCAAGCAGCTAACATGGTCCAAAATAATCAAGAGTGGGGACCACCAAGACAACCAAGGCAATACCCATGGAGACAATACACTCCTTTACCATAACCAATTGAATCTGTCTTGAAGAATCTAGTACAATCAAATGTTATACAACTCCAAGAGCCCAAACCATATGACCCAGGACAATTCAAACCCTCTTTGTGGGATGAAAATTCCTTTTGTGACTACCACTGCATCAAAGGGCATAAGACCTCATCATGTTGTCAATTGGAAAACATGATTCAAGACCTAATTGAAAACAACACCATAGAGGTTGAGGGATAGCAACAAACTTCCAATAAAGACCATACAATTTTAAAGAATCCATTGCAAGACCATGGTTTTGAAAAACCCTCCAGTTCGGGTTAAAAGATGGTGTAGTTGAGGCTGAAGGGTCTTTCTAAACTATCTGATCTCATAGCCAACACACACACACACACACAGAAAGATCAAAAATGAATGCACAGGAGAAAAAACAACTTCTTTTTATACTAGTACAGAGATACATTTTGATACTCTCTTCAGAGCAACACTCTATTTGCACTTTACTACCCTACGCTACTACTACTGCTAAAACTACACATTGCTCTCTTATTCCTTCAATTCGGCCATGCACATTCCCGACCTCAAGTCAAATTTTTTGGAATGGTATAAGCATCAGATTTTCACATCGTTATTAGTAGCTCATCGAGTCAACCAATGGAGATTGATTTCCACAAAAACGGTGTGGAAATCCAACAAATATTGTTCTGACACATACCTTCATTGAGTATTGCACAAAACATATCACATACGCCACCAAGACTGACCATCGCCCCATCGTCGAGACCCCAAATCACCTTCCACCGAAATGGAGGAATCCTGTCGATGGGCACACACCAAATCATCGCCCTATTAGGGAGACTCAAGTTCAAGTCCCACCAATACCACCAAGTCCTTCCAAACAAACACATCAGAGCATCGGTGAGATAGAAGAGAGGGTTCCACTGATAGAACACACTCTTGTCGAACAAGAATACCAAACACATGTACATCGGGCCATCATTGGGACTACCCACCAAGTCTTGACAATAGGCACTAGTCCCGCCAATGACACCCACCATTAGACTATTGGTGGGACAAGAGACCTAGTCCCACTGATAGGAGGTCTTCACACTGATAAAAAGTAGAATCATTGGTGTATCATTGGAACCTAACAGAACATCCTGTCAATAGAACTAAGTCTCACTGATAAAACATGTACCCTCCAAATTTGATGAAACATCACAAGAGAATGGTGCAGGATTGTTCTTGGCCCTAGATTCTCCTGCACTAGACACCCAAGGTTGGAGAAATGTTCCATGAGTAAAGACTCAGGAACATTTGGGCCAATCTAGAACCAACAATCCAAACCGAGCCAGCTCATGCACCTTCAACAAAGATGCTTCATCTACTAATTTTACTTTCCAACGGACTAAGTACTCCATGTACTCCTTACCATATTTTTTCTTTGCAACCCTAGAATCAATGATTTTGTCTACTTCTATAGTTTTCTTTGCAGCCAACTGATTCACCCATTCTATATTATCAAGGATATTTGTAGGAAAATGTGGTTGGGTACTTGTCTCTCCTTCAAAATTCTTGTACAGATCACTGACATTGAAAATAGGAGATATATCTACATTCTCTGGAAGTTCAAATTCATAAGCATTGGCTAAAAACTTACGTACGATTTGACAAGGACCGATCTTTTTCCATTTTAACTATTGTAGGTTCCCTACAAAAACCTCTCCTTCCTTAAATGAAGCCATACTATCTCTCCAATTTGATATTCCCACTCTCTTCTGTGATGATCAGTAGACTTCTTATACTTAGCAGTATTTTTCTCCAAATTTTCTTTCACCTCTTTATGTAAATCTCTAATATATTTTGAAAAATCCTCCACCACAACACTTGTCTTCACCAGGTCTGCACTATCTCTGAGTTCATCTATGCCCCTAGGGCTGAAACCATACACCACATTAAATGGACTTTTTCTAATACTCTTGTTCACATAATTATATAGGTGAACTCTGCCTAGGATAGCAGAAAATCCCATTGCTTTGGTTTGTCTCCAATCAAACACCGAAGGAGATTACCTAAACTCATGTTCACAACTTTAGTCTGACCATCTGTTTGTGGATGGTAAGTTGAACTGAAACCCAAATGTGTTCCCAATTTATTCCATAATGTGTTTCAGAAATGACCAAAAAACTTTATATCCCGATTAGATGTTACTCTTCGGTAATCCATGCAACCGAAATATTTCTTTTAAGAACAAATTTTCTATATGGGAAGCATTGCTATTTTTCTAACATGAAATAAAATGAGCCATTTTTGAAAATCTATCAACAACCACAAAAACTGAATCATTACCGCTTAGAGTTCGAGGCAGCCCCTGCAAAAAATCCATGCTAATGTGTTCACATGGTCTCTCTAGAACTGGTAATGGATGATACATTCTAGTATTTTGTTTCATACACTTTGCATGTTGACAAATTTTGCATCCTTGCACCATTTTCTTGACAGTAAACTCTTCAATGTACTCCTTGACACTAAACTCTCTCTACTTCAAGTTCTGCAATTTCCTTAATAGACTTATTTGATAGTCTAGAGGCATGAACTTTTCCTTTAGTTTATTCACCACGCGGTCCCATGATTTTATCTTCTCCTTACCTCTCCTTTGTCTATTGGCCTACAAATGATCCCACCATAGGGATGCATGTCCCTTCAATCTTTTCCAGACATATTTCACCTTCTTACCATCCTTAGTACCTTCAAATTTGAGTTACTTCTCCATCTCAGTGATCCAATCCAGCAACTCATCAGAATTCAAGTTCCCTTTGTACTCAAGAGGGTTAAAACAGGGTATGCACAACTTGTTTCTTTGAACAACTTGGTATGCACAACTTGTTTCTTTGAACAACAAGTTTTCCTTGAACAACAAGTTTTCCTATTTCTTTGAACAACTTATTTCTTTGAACAACAAGTTTTCCTGAATGAAATATTCCATCCATGGAGTCTGATCTAATTCAGCTAGGTTCATGCATGCTAACCATGCTTCTCTGAAATTTGGGTCATGCTCATACAACTCACCCAATGAATCAAAGCCAACAACACTCACTCTCATATCATTCATCAATAAGGTTCTCCTACTTAGTGCATCAACAACTCTATTGGATTTACCACATTTATGTTTTAACACAAAAGAATAACTTTGCAAAAACTCAACCCACTTCAGATGCCTCTGATTCAACTTACCCTAGTTATTTATGAATTTCAAGGAATGATGATTTATATACAACACAAATTATTTTAGCAATACATAATGCCTCCATTTCTTGAGTTCTTGCACAATTGCATAGAACCCCTGATCATACATTGAATATTTCCTCTTGGATTCATTCAACTTCTCACTAAAGTATGTGATTGGTATTCCTTCATGACCGACAACTCCAATTTCTATTCCACTTGTATCACAATCTTCTTCGAAAACCTTTCCAAAGTCTGGTAATGCCAACACCAGTTGTTCTGTCACCTTGCTTTTCAACAGCTGAAAAATTTTCTCTATTGCAGTCATCCATTAGAACTCCTTTCTTGTTCCCTTCATTATCTCTATGATGGGAGAACATATCCCACTAAAATTTCTTATGAACTTCCTGTAGAAACTTTCCAACCCATGAAAACTACGAGATTCAAAGGTACTCTTTGGTGATGGCCACTCAACAATAGCCTTTAATTTTTTAGGATCTATTTTTAGTCCTTCCTCAGAAATCACAAATCCCAAGTATTCTAACTCCATGAAAGTACACTTTTTTTAGATACATCATTACTTCCTTTCCTTCAATATTTGCAAAATAGCTCTAATATTTTCTAAATTTTCTTCTTTTGTTTTACTAAAAATTAAAATATCATCAAGATAGACTAAGACAAACCTACCAAGATAGAGCTTCAACACCTGATTCATCAGTCTCATGAATGTACTAGGTGCATTTGTCAATCTGAATGGCATAACCAGACACTCATATAGTCCATCCTTCATCTTGAATGTTGTCTTCCACTTATCCCCTTCACGAATTTCAATTTGATGATAACCACTTTTTAGATCAATCTTTGTGAAATACCTTGCTCTACTTAAACAATCCATTAAATCATCCATTCTTGGTAACATAAATCTATATTTGATGGTGATCTTATTGATTGGATGGGAGTCTATACACATCCTCCATTCACCTCCCTTCTTAGGTGCTAATACAATAAGTACAACGCATAGACTAAGACTCTCCCTAATCAAACCCTTGTCCAACAACTCCTAGACTTGTTTATTTACCTCTTCATTCTCTTCTGGTGTCATCCTATACAATGCCTTATTTGGAAAACTCATTTTTGGAGTCAAATCCATACAATGAATGATTTCTCTCACCAATGGCAACCCATCTAGTAATTCATTCATCATTATGCCAACATACCCATCAACCAATTCTTGAACTTCTATTGGCAACTTTTCTTCCTTTTGTGTTGTCAAGTTCTAAGGTGGTCGTGCTACCACTGCATAAAAAAAATTGTCCTTCTTTAGATCCTTCAAGAATTTCTTTCCTATGACAAAACTCACCCTGGAATTACCTTTCATTTCTTCATCCTTATCCTTCATGGGATTCAAAGTAAATTCTTAACCATCCTTCTTGATGGTATATGTATTACTCTTACCATCATAAATAGCTTAACGGTCAAATTGCCATGGTCTTCCCAACAAGATATGGCAAGCATCCATAGGCATTACATCACAGAGTATTTCATCTTTTTATTTACCAATCTGAAAATTAACCAAGCATTGTTCTCTTACCACTAATTGATGCTCTTTCTCCAACCACAAAACCTTGTATGAACTAGGATGCTTCATTCTTTTCAACTTCAACTTCCTCACCATCTCATCAGACACAATATTGTTCGTGCTACTACTGTCTACAATTACTTTACAACACTTACCACCTAACTTGCATTTGGTTCTTAACAAATTTATTCTTTGTATCGGTTCCTCTTCTACGTTTTCAGGACTTAACAAAATCTTCCTTATCATCAAGGATTATCCATCTTCTAGTTCTTCTCCATGCTTTGAAGTTTCCACCATTTCATCTTCATCCTAGGCCACGTGCACTCTGGCCTCCTTTCCTTTGCCTCTGCCTTGAACTTGTGGGCATTCAAAAGACTTGTTCCTGGTCTCTCCATATTTGTAGCATGTAATAGTGAATCCTCTACCTCTTCCTCTTCCAAAACTTCCTCTTCCTCGAGATGACTCCCCTTTTCCTCAAAAATCTCATCTACCTCTCATGTCTTTGGAGGTACCTTCTCCATCATGTTTGGTAGAATATCCTCTTCCACCATTGTTCTATCCTCGGCCACAAGAATTTTTTCCTCTACCTCTGTTATTTCCTTATTACTTTCTGTTTAATTTCTCCTCATCTTTCAAGACATATTGATAAGCCTCTTCCACATTTTGCAACTTGAGTAAACTTATTTCATCTTGAATGGACACTCGCAGACCATTTAGGTATGTTGCAACTTGTTCAACCTCATCCTCATTATGGTCAGCTCGAATGCTCAATCAATAGAACTCTTCAATGTACTCCTTGACACTAAACTCTCTCTACTTCAAGTTCTGCAATTTCCTTAACAGACTTATTTGATAGTCTAGAGGCATGAACTTTTCCTTTAGTTTATTCGCCACGCGGTCCCATGATTTTATCTTCTCCTTACCTCTCCTTTGTCTATCGGTCTACAAATGATCCCACCATAGGGATGCATGTCCCTTCAACCTTTTCCAGACATATTTCACCTTCTTGCCATCCTTAGTACCTTCAAATTTGAGTTACTTCTCCATCTTAGTGATCCAATCCAGCAACTCATCAGAATTCAAGTTCCCTTTGTACTCAAGAGGGTTAAAATAGGGTATGCACAACTTGTTTCTTTGAACAACTTTTTTCTTGAACAACTTGGTATGCACAACTTGTTTCTTTGAACAACAAGTTTTCCTGTTTCTTTGAACAACTTGATATGAAGGGTTAGTACCTTCTTGGTATGCACAACTTGTTTCTTTGAACAACAAGTTTTCCTGAATGAAATATTCCATCCATGGAGTCTGATCCAATTCAGCTAGGTTCTTGCATGCTAACCATGCTTCTCTGAAATTTGGGTCATGCTCATACAACTCACCCAATGAATCAAAGCCAACAACACTCACTCTCATATCATTCAGCAATAAGGTTCTCCTACTTAGTGCATCAACACCTCTATTGGATTTACCACATCTATGTTTTAACACAAAAGAATAACTTTGCAAAAACTCAACCCACTTCAGATGCCTCTGATTCAACTTACCCTAGTTATTTATGAATTTCAAGGAATGATGATTTATATACAACACAAATTATTTTAGCAATACATAATGCCTCGATTTCTTGAGTTCTTGCACAATTGCATAGAACCCCTGATCATACATTGAATATTTCCTCTTGGCTTCATTCAACTTCTCACTAAAGTATGTGATTGGTATTCCTTCATGACCGAGAACTCCAATTTCTATTCCACTTGTATCACAATCTTCTTGGAAAACCTTTCCAAAGTCTGGTAATGCCAACACCAGTTGTTCTGTCACCTTGCTTTTCAACAGCTGGAAACTTTTCTCTATTGCAGTCATCCATTAGAACTCCTTTCTTGTTCCCTTCATTATCTCTATGATGGGAGAACATATCCCACTAAAATTTCTTATGAACTTCCTGTAGAAACTTTCCAACCCATGAAAACTACGAGATTCAAAGGTACTCTTTGGTGATGGCCACTCAACAATAGCCTTTAATTTCTTAGGATCCATTTTTAGTCCTTCCTCAGAAATCACAAATCCCAAGTATACTAACTCCATGAAAGTACACTTTTTTTAGATATACCATTACTTCCTTTCCTTCAATCTTTGCAAAATAGCTCTAATATTTTCTAAATTTTCTTCTTTTGTTTTACTGAAAATTAAAATATCATCAAGATAGACTAAGACAAACCTACCAAGATAGAGCTTCAACACCTGATTCATCAGTCTCATGAATGTACTGGGTGCATTTGTCAATCTGAATGGCATAACCAGACACTCATATTGTAGACACCTTAAATGACCTAGGCCTACAAGCTTCATTTTTACCACTTTCGTCCTAGCATAATTAAGTCATTTAATTATGTCCTTGGTCCACATTCGACTATCGATTAAATAATTCATAATTATTTAATTAATTCATGTCATTTATTCCTCATGATTATTAAATAAATAAATTTTATTTATTAAATATGTCATTAATTGTCTAAGGTCTTCCTTTAATTAAATAAATTTCTTAATTTATTTAATTCCCCTTTGTCATTTATTTCTTCTTGATTATTAATTAAATAAATTTTATTTATTTAATTACGTCACTAATTAAGTCCCCTTCTTTCTAAAATTAAATAGATTCTTATTTATTTAATTTTTGTCCACTTTCTACTATAATTAAATAATTATTTTAATTATTTAATTATTCATTGGCCACTTCTCTCATAAATTAAATAAATTTTATTTATTTAATTTGGTCCACTCTCTTGAATTTTGAATTAAACAATTATTTAATTCGAAATGATTCCTTTTGTCACATTCCTCTATAATTAAATAATATCTTTATTATTTAATTATTCATTGACCACCTAAATTAAATAATTTTTATTATTTAATCAAATAACCCTTTATCTCGTACAATCTTATCTTCCAAATCAAATCTATTCTTTGACATCTCATTTAATTTCAAATTTTGATTAACTGATGATAATCAATCTCAACCCTTCATCTTTTCATTCTAATTTTGTCTAACCTCTATTCCAGACATACTACAACATTCAATCTTGACCATTGATTCTAGGGTATTTGTCATCTTTTCATCCTGGACACTCATTCAAAATTGCAGTTTTTATAAAATGGCAATTTTGTTCTTATTTTGGCATCTCATGCTCATTCTGTCAACTTAGATTATTGTCATGGTCATTTGCAGTCATTGTCATTTTAGTCTATTGTGAGGTCATTTCTTTTATATAAATCCTTCAACACTTGCATAGGGCTTTGTCATTAGTCTAGGTGCTCATTTGAAATCTGAGGGCCTCATTCTATTTACTGCAAGCTAGGAGGTGTAACAAAGGTGAAGCATGGAAAATGAAGATTTATGGTAACATTGTTCCTTTTATTTTCATGTTGATTTCATTTGTACTTTGTTACTTCAATGGATTTTAGTGTTTATTGTTTAATAAGCTAACAATCTAATTTTCCCTTGATTACATTGGTGAACCCGACATTTTGTAGAGAAATTTGTGTGTTTTTGTTTGTTTTCACTATTTTGCAGGTTACAGCCAAGACGTCATACGAAATCCCGTCACCTTCATTTGAGTACAGAAAAATGGGCGAATAAAATATTTTCAAACAGTTTCTGAGTTTTGTAGATCTCACTCTCAGCTTTCTAGAACATTAAACAGTTTTAAATTTCATTGAGATTTGAGAAAGTTATGGCTATTTTACTGTTCACTATTTTTTAATTTAATTTTTAAACCTACATTTTTTTTTTGTCTATAACATTCTTTTTGTACAGAATTGTGGAAAAAAAATTCTGGGTTTTGAAGGTCTATCATTTATCTTTCCATGGATATCTACCACTTAAAATTTTGTTAAGTTTGAGGTTATCGCTAAGTTTAAGTTATGCTGTCAATAATTTTTATTTTTTATTTTTTTTGTTACTAATTTTTTGTAGTACGGCGATCCCTATTCGTGAGCTCCAAGCAATCAATGCATATGCATAAGGAAACTACTAATCTTTTATTTGCAGGTTCGAATGTCGAAGACAAGATAAACAAATATTGTGCTTGTTTTTCTTTCATAGATTAGCAAACATTTGATTTTGGTGCATATAAAAAGAACACATGTCTTCTTTGATTGATTGTGCTTGCAAGATGGTAGGTGAGTATGCTCTCACTTGGTGAAAACCTCGTGATCAGAAAACCAGACCCATCTTTATTTGTTAATCACCCTTCATGATTTGGTATATCGGAGTATC
>VDFB02161341.1:0-26649 GCA_007258455.2 Sequoia sempervirens | reverse complement strand
AAACTTGGAAGTTCTAACCTTGCTTCAAATAGACATTGACTAAACGTAGCTTTTGTTTGGTTTGCATACTCCACAACCCAAGATTTTTCCATAAAACTAGCCTTTCTAGAAATTTTTATTGTTATTTTAGGAGAAATGAAATTTTCTATGGCACCAATATCAAATTTGAGATAGGAATGTCAGAAAAAATATTCGAGACTTCCACTAAAGTGATTTGATACTCAACTTGCTAGTTGTCTACTACAGCATGTATCCCTTACTAAAATTTACCTTGTTGTGGAGGAAGAGGATTTCCACGTGGTTGAGATTCTATTGGCTTACTAGGACACCAATTAACATAGTGATCCCCTCCACATGTAAAACATCCATTCACTGGTCCCTTCCTTTTCATAGGTCTCCCAGAGTTATTAACATTTATGCCAGCTTTGTTGTTGTTGTTATAGTTGTTGTTACTTCCTCTTCTTGGTTTATTCCACCTTTGTTGAGGTCCCTTGTCCCCTTGCTTCTGAAAATTTTTCCCTTCAATGGGTCTTATTGGTGCTTGATTAGCTTGTGCCAAGTTAAACTTCTTGTTATTCCTTTCTCGATAGATTGAAATATACTTAAGCTTTTGTTCATGCTTAATCACTTTTTCATACACCAAGTCCATGGTTGTTGGACTGTGTACATCTACTTCACCACCTATTTGGGAATTCAACCCTATAATAAACTTCCTTATCTGGAATCACTCATCCTTTTGGTACATGGGTACGTACCTCAAGAGTTGGGTTAAATTTTCCCAATATTTATTCACTAAGAATCTCCTAACCACCATTTCTAGAAAATCTCCAAAAACTCGCTCATTGTCATCCTCAAGGAACTGAGTCCCAAATCCATTTTCTTTTTCATACACCATTTGGATGCTTCACCTGATAATTGGTAAGCATAGCTTTAGTGACTTCAGAGTAGTTTCTAATCTCAAAGTACTTTTCCATATCCGTAAGCCAAGCTTCAACAACATCCCTAGTTGCACTACCCTCAAATTTAGGAGGCATGATTTTCTTCATGTCACGAGACAACTCATTGGCCAATTGCTTCCTTTTAGTTATTTTTGACTTCGAATGTGACTCCTCATCCTCTTGTTCACTAGAATGGGTGTGATCATGAGAATTCTCCCCTTCCTCTTCATTATAAGGTACTTCCTCATCATTATTTGGATTTTCTTGTTCCACTCTTTCTTTACCCCTTACTTCTTGTTCAAGGTTTCCTATCCTTACTCTTGTTTCATCCATTATAGACAAGATGCTATCCAACTTAGCTTATGCATTCTTAGTACCTTGTCCTACTTCTTGACTGCCCCCAATATTAGTTCGTGTTCTAACCATTTTTCCAAGAACAATTTACCTGGAGGTTTCATTTAATTAGATCTAAGAAAGTTTACTTAACATTCTACAAGCATTAAAGAACAATCATTCAAATAAGAATATCTTAAAGAACTTTTACATGTGTTGTACCCCAAATTAAAAATTTTGCTACACTTAGGCATTTTGAAGAAATAGTCAAAAGTATTGTTAAAATTGTCAAAATAAGGTCAAAATTGGGAATCTACATGTCTTCCATGAGGGGCAGAAACTCAAAATTTTCAAAATATGATGATCTAGGTCTACTCAGACTGACCAAGTCTACAAAACCTAGATCTCAATTTTTTGGCCCTAAATTTTAGGAAATTTTCTATTTTTAGAAACTTTCTAAAAATAGAACTTTTTTGGGTTTTTTTGGGTTTCTTCTCAAATGGATGCTGGAAAAATTTTCTAAAATAGAAATTTTGGTTTCCAGGGTTCAAACTGATTTTGATTGGCTAAAAATGCTTCCTCATCAGGCTGGTCCAATCAGAATCGTCAAAATATCAGTTTTTCCTTGGTGGGTCTATTCTACTTTTTCAAAAGCTTTTTCAAGAGCTCCAAGGTCATTAATGGAGGTTAGTCAACTGTCAGGTGTCAGATTTAGAGTCTCGAGAACTGCTCAGATCAAGAAACTGCAACGTATGATCGAGGGATGAAGAATGGAGAATGGAAGTTGAAGAATCATGAAAATTGCAAAATTTTGGCTAACTCTAGAAAGTTTAGGCGCCCCTACCCAGTCTAGGTGCCTAGGGTTTTGTGCCTTAGAAATTTTGTCATCTCCAATAGTTGAATCAATGGCAAGCACATGGAATGAAGGGAAAAGTTGAAATTTTCAAAATAGAAACTAACACTACCAAGCATGGGCGCCCCAAGAGGAGATAGGCACCTAGTCTTTCAAGAGGTCAAATGATGGAATTAGGGTTTGATCATACTAGACAATGTTACTTAGAATCCTCCAAGCTTTGTACTTAATCCACCAGCACAGTCATCTAATCAATCAATCATCTAGATTGAAGATTGAATGAAGAGGTCTCAACAGGGAAGCAGAATGTAAATCATGAAATTATTAGAAAATATTCTAAGTATGGAGATCATGCGCACCCTAAGAGGAGATAGGAACCTAAGGTTTTGGAGGCTTAAATCCCGTGATTAGGGTTTTTTAGATCAATCAATCTCTTCATAATTTTTCCAACTTCGGAGTGAATATCTTAGCTAGATCATCAAACTCGTCAACTGCCAGCAAATTCAAATCAAGTAGAGGACACAACATGGGGTTTCAAGTTTGAAGGATGAAAAAGAGACAAAATTGGCTAAGGTTGGAGATCTTGGGTGCCCTAGGAGGAGATAGGTGCCAAAGATTTTGGGTCATCAAATGGTTGAATTAAGGGTTGACGCCTCCAAAATATTTTCTTCAAAATTGAACCAGCTTTCAAACACCTCACCAACAAATCCATTAGAGTTGGTAGTCACTAGATATCGAAGACACAGTGAAGGGATAAAATTGTGTAAAATGAAAATCTCAAGAAAATTCTAAGTCTAGAAGCCATGGGTTCCCCAGGTAGCTAGGGGACCCAAGCTTTTGAGGCCCTAAAATTAGTCTTCAGAAAATATCACTCCCAAGAGACCCCCTTCAGAATTCATCAAGCTATCCAATGATTCCATCCATTAGTTCATCGAACACCTTGATCATCTAGAAATGAGAATTCATCAAAAGATCAGGAAACAAGCAAAAGTTGAAGAACATGAAAATGGCTAACACTGGTAAGGTTGGGTGCCCTAGGTAGCCAAGGGTGCCCAACATTTTGAGGGATCATATAATGTTTTTATCAAAATTTTCCTCCAAGATAATCTTCTCAAACTCATTCAGGCTCCACAATGGATCATTCAATTAGCACACATGATTTTTTGGAAATCAAGATCAAACTGGAAATCTGGAGAAGAAAAACCCCCCTAGTCAAGAAGGGCGCACAAGGCTCAATGCCTTAGAAAAAATTTTAGTTTTCATCATGCATCATTCAAATAACATCCACATTTGATGCATTTGGTTAGCATTGGCTTCAAAAGATTTAAAGTTGGAGAATAAAAGTTTTTTTCTTCCTCAAAATCTATTTAAGGAGGCTTTGAAATTCATTATTCACAATTTTTTGCAGGTAGCGTCCAAGAGCAAGAGAGGAGGAAACTTAAAATTTTATTCATTTCAAGATTCAGAGGCCAAAACTTGGTGCTTTTCAGAGTTCTTCATATTTTCTAGATCAACTCACATAGAGGCTCACTTTTTCATGCTTTATTTCTCTAGGTCATCAATTTTCAGAAGAAGGGAGTTAATATTTTCAATTTTCAGCAATCTGGGCCAGCTTGGTTCATGATTCTCAACAACTTTGGAAAAAAATTCAATGTTCAAGAATTTTCTTTTTTATTGCATGTCCAAGAAATCTTTAGTATTTTCAAAATCTAATCAACTAGGTTCATATAAAATGTGACTCTGCACAAAACCCAACTCTCAACTTTTTTCAAGAAAAAATTCAAAAATTAGGGTTGTTTCTTTTTCAACCAGCCATCAACAATTTTCAAGAATGAATGATCTATGTCTTCTTGCAACGAGATTCTCTACAAAACCCATATCTCAGATTATTTTTGAAAAATATGCCTGTTTGAAGAAAAATTAGCAAGCTATTTTTAGCTTTTGTGTAGAACTTGTCCGAGCATAGTCGAGTTTACAATCAAACTTCAAATTTTTTAGCATATAGTATTCTCCTATGGAATTCAGAGCCAAACAAGTGTTGTATCATGATTATCTGAAAGGATGGTGTTGAGAAGTGTTTTTTCAATACCACCATGAATAGAAAACATCTTCATCTCAGTCGAAGAACGTAAAAGGGTGTGGTAAGAGCAAAAGGACAAGTATTGGAAAAGAGTTGTACAATACTCTTCTGTTGGAAATCAAGAGAAGTATCAGAAATATAAAGTTGTAGAGTTGCCAAGTTATCAATTAGTGAGTCATCTTTTGGGGCAGCGATGTTTTTCAAGAATAGAACTCATAAAGCAGCTGAAGAGGTCAAAGATTCCCTAAGTTCAATTGTAGAAGGTGAAGAGATCCTAGAAAAGTAGAATTTTGTTATAGATAGTATTGATGCTCCTAATAGAGATACAGTTTCCAGGTTTTTGGAAAATGTGGTTGAGATTTAAAGCAACAACTTTCTCCCAGCTTTCTTCTCATTCTTATCTCATGCTTTATTTCTATTCTTGTCTCATTCTTATCCATTCTTTGAGGGAGAAAAGAAATTAAGACTTAATAGTTGGCACTTTTCCTGTTTTTATGCTTTCATAGGTTGTTAGATGCTTATCTTGTTTTAGTTTTAGAAATAAAGCTTGCATGTTGGAAATTCTTGGTTGTAAAAGCAAGGAGATTTTAGGGTTCCCTACTCCTCTACTTGTGTATAAATAAGGGAAACCTTGCCCATTTTTCTTTAACGATTATTGTGATAGAAAATTGTTGATCCTATTTTGCCTACAAGTTGTTGTTGTTCAGTTTTAGTTCACTAAGTGTAAGAGCAAGCTTGTATGCCTCTTTTAGCTCCAAGTTGTTGTTCAGTTCCTATGTTACTTGTCTCAATGTATTTTGGTTTGATCACTAGAATATAAGCCTATTTTGTTACAATCCTGTTGTCCCAAAAGTGTAATCTTTGTTACTTGAAATTTGAGAAAAGGAAATCTTATGCCTCATTTTCTTTGATCTACTATCTTAGGTTTTTGTTTTATGTGTTATGCTTATATGATCTCTATTTCAGCTTGCATTGAATGTATAGTAGATGTGCATTGGAAGAAAGTTTATCTAAGTATTTATGTCAAAGAATCATTCCTTTTTCATTTCTAACTCTCAAGCTCTGTGTTTACTTGAGTAGTTAGAAACATCATTAGAGTAGGCTTAGTCATAGTTGAACTTCTAAAAGAGAAAATCTCAACTACGATGCTTGTGTTTTATAACCTTGTGCTCTTAGCTAAACAAAAATATTGGCAAATTAGTTTAGTTTACTTTCTTTAAGAAACATCAACAAAGAGGGAGCTTCCCCTCCTGATTTGAAGAGAATTTTATCTATGCATGGCCTTCCATTTCTAATTTGCATTCCAAAGGTGCGCATTGAAACACCACCAACAAGTTTTTCCAAAAAAAACATTTTTTTATTTCAAATTGATGAAGGATTTCAATATCCTTAAGTTTACATAGAATCACAATTTAGATAGTCTAAGGGAGAGTATCCCTCATATTCGCTTTTTGATACATAGCTATGTGGGGTATAACCTCTAATTTTTTCTCATCTCTATCCTAGAAATGGTAGTATCCTTCAAATTTATCTTCTGATACATAATTTTGGGGAACATATTCCTTTGATTCACCACTTGAGATAGTTACAATAATTACAAACATAGGTATAACACGAGGGTCCCTAAACAACATTGCTAGACTAACACTACATTCTAAGGGCATATCCCGAGAAAGTGATAAAGAGTTCAACTTCGTCGAAGAGACAGGAGGTAAATGGTTGAAATTGGCTTCATCTTTCATCCTTCTCTTCTCTTGGTTGATATGTGAAAGGGTGTGACTGATAGTCTCAGTTTCACTTATCCAAATGGCATTGTCATGGTTGGTTCCCTCAATGGTATGAACAAGGGCTTCTCTTTGCTTCTTGGCCTATAGGTAGTGCTCATTTCCAATCACTAACTTCCTTGCAATCATCTTGAGATGCACCATCCTGGCACAAGAATTTACAAATATTAGATTCTCATAATGTTGGATTGGAAACATAGCAAGCACATAGGTTCCAGAGTTAAACCTGATAGCTCTAATACCACATGTAACTTCCCCATTGTTCTACACTGTAATTTTCCTATGTTTCACCCACAAGTAAATAGTTTATGCATCTAACTCTTATAAGCAATAAAAAATTTCTTTTCCTTTGAATAATAAATGCACATTTGAAACATATTTCAAACTTTTCCATTGCATAAAAAATAATTCCTTTCATTGATTCATATAATGATGATACATGATTTCCATATGAAATTTCATGTTTTCAATTTCAATAGAGATGGATACAAAATATGCTTAAAACAAGTATAAAGTACAATGGTCCAAGACTTCCCTCTCAAATCTTGGCTGCTAACTGAAGAGGAGAAGTATCACTCAAGCACTTTTCTGCCAAACTTAGACTTACTACAATCCCTCACACATATACCTAATTGGTAAGATGGCCCTACCCTTTGATGAAGAGCTTGGTTTGGTAACCTCATAATAATAGCCTATTTTGAGCTTGGTGTTGTGTCCTATATATTTCTAGATTGACATATAGTGGTTACAACTTACATGTATGAACATCCCATTCCTAGTATGTAATCTCAAATGATAGTGAAACCAGCAGTGTAAACAGTGGCTACTTACACTACTTTGGAAAAAAATTCCATTACCCTTAACTTACACGTTCACTCACCTTCCTAGCTCGATTTGGTTTATAACAACCATTATACTCTATATCTAGGTTACTCCCTTTCCCATAGATCTTACCAATCCCAAGAATAACCCCCACATAATCATCCCATAACAATACGAGTATACTACCAAAGTGTTTATACAACATCTTGCATAATGCTACATATGTCTAACATAGACTCCCTTCATAAAGCGAAGATATCTATACATAGTATAACTACATTGCACTCAAATAAACTCCCATATATAGGGCACATAAGGACATAATCAACAAGATAGGTTATACAGCATATTGTATAACCATGAAACAAGCAATCTCAAACAAACACTACATCATACTCAAAAATACTCTTTTCCCAACATAGTAGACAAACTAAATTATCCTTTCCAACATAAAGACAAAGGTATAGAAACTAGCATGCCTATATGATCTCCAATTGATTAAACTCCTTCCTAGTATGAATCCTCAAATTGATTGACACCTTATCCAAGTTCCACTTGACTATCCTCTTCTAGCTTCTCAAAAATTCTCATAGTAACCACAAATGCAAAATACCAAAATAACTCTCATCTCACAAGCTTTCAAACTCATAGCAAAAACAACATCAAGATATTGAAAATTATAATTGTAGCATTTGGTAGAATGGGAACCTCTATTTATACTAACTTGTGAGCAACTGAAGGCTACAAACAAGCATCTCTACCACATTTCTTCCTCATGCAATGACTCACTCAAAGGTTTGCAACACATGACATTTTCATGGCTAAGTCAACTTAGTATTTGGGACAATAAACAAATAACAGGTTTCCTAATTGGAATTCCATTTCAAAATGATGCCAAGTTTGCACTTGACTGGTTCAAAACACTAGTTACAAGCTTATTCAAATTCATAAACTTCTTTTGCATTACAACCTCTACTAAATATGGCGCCACCTCTATGATTTGGTGCCACCTTTACAGGTGCGTCTTGTTAACTTATTATTTGCTTCACATAGCATTCGCTTCACTGCTTAAGCATTTAACACAGCTGCAATACTTCTAATGTGATACCCCTCATGTTGTTGTTACTCTTATGGACAGATCTTGTACTTGGTTGTGTGGGTGATCAGTTCACCATTTTGGTTGTGCATGGATTTATGGCTTGGTTGATTAGTTGCATTAGATTTTACATATGTTGTTAGATGATACTTTTTATGGTGATTATGTTATATGACTTTTTGTGGTGTTCTTTAATAATATATATGATGATGTTGCGAGTTTTATGCTGTTATATTGTTTGGTGTGTTTATTTGTGAGTCTTGGTGAAAGGACGAAGTGGCATCACTTGCTTGCAAGTTCCCTGTCACCCTGCGATTACCTTCCACGGTGTGTTTTCTATGGAGATTTACATGCTTCATGACATTTTTTTCTATGCAGGATGCAGGTACAAAGTCTCGATTCCACTTGCTTCGGTAGGACAGGGCGAGCATCAAAATAAACTCAATGGGATTGATGTTGAAAAAAGGAGTGGTTAGGAAAGAATTCCCGTCCCAAGTCCGTCTACTATGAGTCTTTGGTTGTCTTTGTTTTATTTGTCTTTGAATGGGAATGTATTAGTGTTGATTAATGTTTAGTTGTGATTTAATTAAATTTTGTTAAGTGTGACTTAATTAATTTTGTTAAGAGTTGTTAAAGTTAACTATATTTAAATTGATTAAGTAATATTATGGTTTAAAAGGATTATTTAAATAAATGTTTATGTTGCTTCGTTATTGTCTTGAATGTTAATTTGCCATTGTATTTTTGTGTTAATCAAAATAGCTTCTAAGTTATATTATTATTATTATTAATATTATTAGAAAAAAGATAAATAAAATAAAGAAATATATATGTGAGTAAATTTGATTTAAAATTATTAAATTTTTCTTTTATTGGATTTGTATGGGAGTAGTGGAAAAATGAATGCAGTGTGTTGGGGAAATTATTCCCGGAAGAAAAAGAGGCATGGGTAACAAAAGTTCTTCACGGAGGGAAAATTTTGGCTGTGGGATGAAATTTTGGTTTTTGTTCTGTTGAATATTTGGAAAAGAATTTGGAAAAAGGCTGCAGGGATTTTCTTTGGAATTTAATTTTGGTTGGAGGTGAAATTTTTTGGAAAGAGCTTACAGCTGGAGGCTTCTGTGGCAAAGTTTGGTACAACTCTTACTTCTACAGCCTACAGGAAACAGGTTCTTTTCTTTTGTTTTTTATTTTGCTTTAAATTCTTTCCTGTTTTTAAAGATTGTCTATTTTGCAAGAGGCTTGCCTGTACTTCTGTAGAAATTAGAAGTTTCTTTTCTATAGAGGCTATTGTTCCCCGCTGCAGAAAATTGTCGTTAAAATATTGTTTCTTCTGTAGACTGTTTCCCCTATAGAAAAAGTACATAACAAATTTGAGAACTCAGTTAAATAAAATTCCTGTGTTAGAAGCTCTGAGGAAACAGTAGAAACAGAGAACCTCTGTTGATTTTAAATTTAAAACCCCGCTATTGAATAGAGAAAATTTAGAAAAATTTGTGCAAGGAAAATTGTGAACAAACTCATTCAATTTAAAAAAAAAACTATTGTATAGCTTTTGATTTCCTAGAGAAATTCTCTGTAGTCATGTTATGCTATTCAAACAATTATTTTAAAAAAATATATATGGACTACAAATATTAAAATCTAATTTTTCTTAAAATGATAGAAAACAAAAAACATATATAAAATCGATTTAAATTTCGCACTGGTCGCCTGAATTTATATAAAAATATATAAAAAAAATTAAAGTTAAAAAAATTGGTAGGGGACGGCTACGACTCCCTCGCAAGTATATAAGGTCACACAGTCGAAGGATCAAGTAGACAAAGAGTCCTAGATTTGTATGCGATCCCTTGGGGGCTCCTCCCTCTATGGGGAGGTACACACCAATGGTAGCACGCAGGTGACAATTTGCACCGAGCCATCCCATGTCCTGCCACCCCATGTCCACCCCATACATACCCGCTACTAACGGCTATCAATGATTAGCCCGTACCACCGACCAGTAGCATCCAAGTCTGTCAACCTCCCTCACACTGCTATTTATTAGCAAGTAGTCTATTAATCCAGGATGCACCAAATTTATTCGCAACAATTTCTCATTAATGGGCGAGCATTTATTCGTGAACAACCACAACATTGCTGCCTAAACCTGTTGTCCCGCTTAAATTTATGCCTAAATTTTCTGCTCAACTTTGCGTTTGGGTCCTCTCTGGTTTCGTTTCATGTTTGTTTCATGTTCGCCTCTATTGCAGCCCTCAATACCAGATCTACAGGTGCTTTTACAATTGCCTCTATTTCATATTTCTGAGGAGCGACCAGTCTGTGCTTTTATTTTTGCCACACACAAATAGACAGGTTCTTTAAATATTGTTTTTTATATCTTTTATTTTTCTTGTTCCAAATAGGAAATTTTACATCATTTATTTCAATTATTTGATTCCTATTTTACAGGCATGCACATCCTTTTTTAATAGTGTTTCCATTTTTATTTTTGCAACTCTATTTATTTATCTTGAAATACACAAAAAACCCTTGTTGTGCCAGTGTCGTATCTGCCAGTCCTTGTCAGTCCTTGTTCCAAAACATTGCTTAACAACTAAGATCGATTAGGGTTCCTTAACATTAATCTGACCTTTTTGTTCTTTAACATTTCCACGTTTCCGTTTTCTTGGGATTTCGTTCCTGTAGCCCCTCGTTCCTCCATTTGAACATTTAGATTTCTTTTATCTCATTTTTATGCAGGGAAAAAAAATCTATTTAATTTTTTTTATTTAATATATAATTAAGCTCGTTAAATTAATTATATGGACGAGGCCTCTTGCCATTATATAATTACTGACCACATATAATTATATTTCTTATGAATTACTTAATTATATAAACTTAAAATGTAATTATTTGTGTCTATTTTAATTAATTTTATATAATTTAATAAGCAATATATTTTAATTTTATATGAATAGAGTTCCGGCAAGTGGATTAACGAGCCCATTTATTAGATTAAAATAGGCACTGGCCATATACTTAATTTAATTATATTTCTTATGAATTACAATATTCAAAATTAAATTATTAAAAAAAAAATTATATTTTAATTTTTTTCTTTAAATAGATTTCTTTTATCTCATTGTTATGCAGGGAAAAAAATTCTAGTTGTTTTTTAAAAAAATATTTGTATATGTTTGTTTATATGTAAAAAGGCCCCATCCATGCGTTTTTTATTTTTTTCTTTAAAAAGATTAATCAATGACTTTTAAATAAATATTTAATTTTACAATTAAAATTAAAAAATATATATATATTTTAAAAAATATATATATATTTTTTAAAATAGATTAAAATAGGCACTGGCCATATACTTAATTTAATTATATTTCTTATGAATTACAATATTCAAAATTAAAATATTAAAAAAAAAAATATATTTTAATTTTTTTCTTTAAATAGATTTCTTTTATCTCATTGTTATGGAGGGAAAAAAATTCTAGTTATTTTTTTTTAAATGTTTGTATATGTTTGTTTATATGTAAAACGGCCCCATCTATGCGTTTTTTATTTTTTTCTTTAAAAAGATTAATCAATGACTTTTAAATAAATATTTAATTTTACAATTAAAATTAAAAAATATATATATTTTTGATATTTTAATTTTGAATATTGTAATTCAATTTTTTAATTTGATAAATTAATATTGTAATTAAGTTTTTGTAATCTTATAAATTAAGAATTATTATTGGTGTTTGTTGATTTATTTAATAATATGAGATAAAATTTAATTAGATAAAATAAAGAATTATATTTGTAAAAGAGATTATTAATGCACATATTCGAATTTGAAATTTTGGATTGGGGTAGTCATCAAAACAATGATTATTAAATGAAAAGCTTTTCCAATTACAACAATTAATTGAGGGGGAAAAAAACATCTAATAGTAATGTGTACTATACAATACTAATAAACAAATAATGAGTGGCAAAGTTCAAGGATTTGAAACAAGAGAAACACAATAGGGTAGAATTAGGTATTTGCTAGCCAATGTTTTTAGTGAGCTCAAACATGAGAATTTGCTTGTTAGAAAGATTAATGCCTTTCCTTCCTTTATTATACCTATTTTTTTTTATATTTAAGCTAGGATCATGACATGATTTTCATTTTATTTGTTTTCTATTTTAGTCTCCTTTAATACTAAGTGACAACACTTAAAGGTGTTATCAAATAATAGATATACACAAATATTTATATAGTCTTATTAGCGAAATACTACACATTTAGGTTTTTGGTAGTTATTTTATGTAGTACTTTGGTTGATAAGATTATAAATATTTGTGTCTATTGGTCATTTGATAACATCTCTAGGTGCTATTACTACTTTTAAGAATTTGGGAGTTGTGATACTTTAAGATAATTTTTTACAAATTTATAAAAAATGAAACAACTAAATCAAAATCAATTTAAGAATGGAAAATTGTTGCTGCCCTATCTAGCTCACTGCTGATCTTGTTTATAAGACAACCTTTTTCCAACTCACCGCTAATCACTAAGTCATATGCATTTTCCAATACTATCATAGCTTGGATAATAGCACTCTCTATCCAAACATCATATTTGAAACCAACTAGAATGATATTAATTTGCTTATGTGGATTGTGATATGCTCCATTGCCACTGACAAAGAATGTCCTGGACATGCAAGACAAAATTAATTCAAATAAACTTTAGAAAGATTTCTATTAAGATGGTGAAATAATTATATAAACTTGTCATTAATTACATTAAATATGTATCAATAAAATAACCCACTTTAGTACTATCAATTATTCACATTACTTTTGTCTCTAAGTAAAATTATGTCTACTTGGTAGATTTATATGTACCCCAGATGGAAGTCAACTTGCATTTGTCATGTGTAACCTAAAATGGGACAAATTAGCAGGTAGATTTGCATCTTCTAAGAGCGTAAATTAAGCCTTGAAAATAGTGTTTTAGGATAGAGAAATTTACTAGTGGTGGGTAGGATCCAATGATAGGTAGGAAAAGAGTACTTCTATGTCAAGGTTGCAGGGATAAATACAAAACCCTCGTGGAGTGGGATCCTATGATAGCTTCTAGACATAGAATAGTATTTTTGTCCCTATGCTTGTAAGCTCAAAATTCTCCTAAGTGGTATCCAATGATATTTTATCTAATTTTTTTGTTTTAAATCTCTGCTCCTCACATTAGTTTGGGTAATTATTTACTAAATGTGCATTCTTTTTATTTCTTTATCATATTGGCCTATCCATATTTTTCCTAAGAGATAATTGTATCATTTTAAAATCCCATTTTTAGCCCTAGGGAAGTGCCACCATATAGAGCTTATAATATAGTAGTTGAGGTTCAAATAATTTAAGGAAAGTTTACTTATCTTAAGATGATAAAATAGGACAGTCAAATATGTTTTGGTATATTCTACTTATAGGCATATAATTTTTCTGTGGAGTTATATGCATAGAATATTCATAACTACAAATTTAGATTTGTGTATAAGGTTCAAATTAATGAATTTTTAATACAATCTAGATTATTTTTATAATTTGTGAATTCGATCTAATTAAGTTTAAGAATGATCTAATATATATTTTTATTTTATTTCTTACATGATTGAGAATAAGTGATTTTGAGTTAGTTCAAAAGTTATGGTCAAAGTAGTAGATAGCTAACTTTTGAATTCTAAAATCAACTTGTATCTTTATTTCTTTTAATTTCTATGATATGACCTATTGTAACTTGAAATCAGATTAATTCAATTTTATTTCTTGTTATGTTCCTTAAACCTAATTTTTCATACAAAGATGAATTGTATTTCCTTAAATTTAAATGAACCCAACACTCAAAACCTTCTAAAATTTTACCTTAAGGTTTTGACTTTTCTTATATCTATAATTTTTAGATTTGATATTTTTATTACTATGTCATTTATTCCAGATTTTATTAGAGTCTTGGGCTTTCATTATTTTATATATATCCCATCACCACCATCCCATCTTTTGATTGATTGAGTTTCATTATTATATCATTTACCATGGATCCTTAAGAATTTTTATTTTGGGATTTCCCTCATGCATACATCATGGATTATGAGCTATTTTCATTCTTTCTTGATTCTCGTCCTTTTATCCTTAATTATTTTGCCTTATTTTATGACATAAATGATCCTACATGTTTCATGCATAAGATTGTAGAGTATTTGAGAAATTTTCCATCCTTATTAGACTTATGCATGCCTTCCCATCTATATTAGAGGATTTTACTTTATTTATCTCCATGACTCGTCATGATTCTTCATCTCATGAGATAAAAGATGGCGATACTTTAGTCCTAATCTCCCATAATACATATAGGTATATTCCTTCATATGGTGATGTTTCCTAGTAAGCATATATTATGTGCATCTCATCTCCCATAATATATCTAGGGATATTCCTTCATGTGGTGATATTTTCTAGTAAGCATATATTTTGTACATCTCAAAAAAAGTTTCCTTTTACCTCTATTGGTTTTCCTACATGTGTCTCTCTTTCTCTTTAATACACATGTTTTACCTTCATACAAGATTGGTATTCTTTCTTGTCATTCATGTTGCTCATGCTATATTGATGATATATTAAGTGACTATCATGGTGACAATTCTTTATTTTTTAATGATAATTCTCATGACTCTTATAAAAATGTTACACATAGTTATAGTTCTTCACATTTTGGTGTCCTTTCCTTGGGAGTCTCATAGACATGTCCATGCATATCATGATGTTATATGCCTTTTTTATAACAACGGTTTCTCCTTCAAATCCTTTTATGCCTTTATATGATATATATTTGTGTAATTGTGGAGTACCTTCTCTTACATATCATATTGAGAAAACACATGGAGTATACATTCATTGAGTAAGAGAACTATGTAAAGATATCTTAGATTATTTATTTAGCTTGTGTGCAACTATTTAGTGATTTATCTCTTAAATCCTCCCCTACTAGTACTAGTGATTTATCTACACATCAAGCTATTGGACATGTTGAGCATGATATTTCACATTATTTGTACTCCACCATGAGTATGTTCGAAAATCTAGATGGTATATTTATCATTATGAGAAAATATTTAAAAAGAGATTATAGTAATGGAATATTACATAATCCTTCAAAATATGGTATTTCGCCCTTTCCCTCACCAAGTAGATTTCTAGAACCATGTTTATAAGTATAATGGTAGATCTAATCCATTAATAGAATTATAATCCTTGTAAACTTCATGCTACTTATTTTCATAAGGACAAGTTATTTGCTAGATTGTTTCCAACAACCTTGAATGACCAAGCATTCACATGATTATTTATTGCCTCATTCTATTATTATATCGAACATTCTCATTATGACATTGAATCCATGACAAATGTTTCTAAAATTATGCAATGCAAGAAAGAAAAATACTAACTAGTTCATGATTATATGTTAAGATTTCAAGTTTTGATTACTATTATGAGTTTCACATTAAAATAAGATGAGGTTCAAGGCTTTTTTATTAATTATTTACAAATGAGAGCATGCTTTATTATAAAATCCTTATCTATCCCATTGGTGAGGCCAAAAAAACACTTAAAATTAGGATCCTCCGCATTGGACATGAACTCTCCCACAAGAACAAAATTCACTAGAATATGAAATAGCAAGTGCATAGAAAATATATTAAAATGAGCATTAGGAATGTAAAGTTGAGACACCTTTTCCTATCACTAATGGATCTTTTACTATCAATATCACCAGCTTCCTTTACCAATAGCCTCATTTCTTTTACTATCTTTTACTATTCTTGAACATATGTTCATATCCAACAATTTTATGTCCATTTGGAAAATATAATAAATCTCCCATGTGTTAACTTTTTTTATTAATGTTGTCAATTCTTCATCCATAGCCTCTTTCCAAGAATCTACATCATTAATACCAATAGCTTCCTTTACAATCCTAGGCTTATGAGTGTTAGTGTATAAAGAAATTTCACAAATTTATCCAAGTAATAATGTGTTGTGTCAATGGAATTGAAGTCATCGTATAAAATAATTGTATGTTTGGTTTGGATCATTGATGTCATTGTTAAGGGTACAAGTAGGTCTATTATTAAGACACCATGTTAATGTAAAAATTATGTTGTGGGAACAAATCGTGTAGTTTAAATCATGCCAACCTATAATGCAAAATCTAAACATCATCCCAAATCATAACATTGTCCCATATAATCTTATTTGTAAATTGACTTTGTGGTAAAAGTCATTTTTAGAGAAATGATCTTATTTGTAAATTCATTGGGTTCAATTGAATTTTAGGATGATAATAATTCCCATGTTTGTTTATATTCTTGAATTTATGGTAGAAGATTTAATTTTTTAAATACATATTTGAACAAGATAGAGGTCCACTAACCATGTTAATATTATTCAGAATGGGTAGGCCAAATAAATGGGAATCACTTCTTTCTCTACATGTGCAAGACATTCCCAACCAAGGAAATCATTTCTCAAGTGTTGACCTTGAATGGACACCTATTGGAGGTGACAATAGTCATATAGACATATGTGCTGCAATCCCTCTTGAAAGACTCCCTTAGTTTGTCAAAGGAGAAGGTTTATTGGATAGTACAGAGATGACATTTGTACGTAAATTGAATAGAAAGACCGACTTGATACAACCTAACGACCAGGCAATGAAGATGTACTCAAGGTTTGCTTATATTTAATATAATAATGAAGCATGTCAAAACTTATATTTTCTATTTGTTATATTAATTAATATATATATTTTGTACATGTGAAAACAGTTATTGGTGTGCTTTTGGCCCTGAGGACAAAAGAAATAACTCTGAAAACAACTCTGAGAACAACTTTGAAAATAACTCTGAAAACAAGAAAAGGAAACGAAGGTTTATCCAAAAAAGGGGTTGTCAAACCCACTTTCTTGTTAAGGTTATGTATGGTAGACCAGATGTTGCGGTTATTACATATAATGATTTCAGTCATTGTGATGCTAAAGGTGAATTTTGTCATGGAAAAGATGACCCTTCTGGTGATCCAAGGAGTAGTGTTGCACCAAGGTTGTCAAATGAATGCAAATCATATATTGAATCCTTATTGCTAATGGGGGTGGGAATTGACACAATATGTGAACAACACTATTTAGACCCTAGTTTGACACAGTTGATGAATAAGAGGGACACATATTTGTTAAGGAAAGATGTCATGAATGCATGGAATAGAGTGCGCTCACTTCGATCCCAAAAGAATGAAGATGATGCAAAAAGTGTAAGCATGTGGCATATAGAGGAGAAAGACAACTTTTTTTATTATAAAAGACCAAACAATGTGGAAAATATTCCATTTATGGTAGGCATCCAAACTCCATGGATGCAAGAAATGATGGTGAAACATTCACATAATGCAATTATTGCTATGGATTCCACATTCTCAACAAATAAATATGGTGTAAGTAAAACAATTTTAATTGTATTTATGGATTTTAATGAAATTATTAATTTCTTCTACTAAAAATATACTAATTTATGGTTTATTCATGTGTAGTATCAGTTATATACTTTGCTTGTATTTGATGAACAAGAGGTTGGTATACCTGTTGCATGGGCCATATCCTCAAGAAATAAAGTTGAGGATATAAATGAATGGTTGATAAAAGTTTATAAAAGAGGGAAACAATGTAAAGAAGATTGGAATGTCAATGCATTTATGACAGATGATGCTAGTGCCGAGATTGAAGCAATCAGGTTTTTATTGGCCTTAATCTTTTATTTAAACTGAAGTTAACTCGTTGTAATTGCTTAATATTTAGTCTATAAAAAGCTGAACATTACACTTATCCTCGTAACTTGTAGATTATCCTTTCATTGCCGGGTACTTTTATGTATTTGGCATGTACGTAGGGCATGGTTGAAGAATGTATACAGGTAAGTCATTCTTTTATTAAAATACTTGGAATACCTGAACATTTCATGTTCGAATTTCATAGCTTGATATTATGTTTTATAATCCAGGTATGTCAGTAATAAGGATGTTGGGAGTAATATGTTCAATAGATTGGGTGAGATAATGTATGCAATGAGTGATGATGAAGACATCACTACTCATCTAATAACAAATTTCATGGAGGAATTCAAAGAGGAGAAGAAATTTATTGATTACTTTCAACAAACTTGGTGTCATGATGAAACTCGTATTGGTAAGCTCATTGAATTATTCATTATGATTTTGTATGCATTTATATTGTTTAACTTGTTTTTTATTTATACTAAGACATCATTTTGTGGGTTTGTATAGCAATGTGGGCAAAAAATTATAGAGGTTTCCCTCATGCAAATCAAGAAACCAATGCTTCCATAGAGTCATACCACTGCCACATCAAGAGTCACTATTTAAGTGATCGTGCTAAGAGGTGCACGAGGAGAATGGATTGGCTTATCCATACACTTCTTCATAGGGTAGAGCCATTCTACAAAAATAAAAGATATTTGCAATTATCTGGGTTTCTGACTAACTTCAAAAAAGAACGATATTACACAACTGCATTAGAGAGGTAAAAAAAAATACCAGATACAGATTGTTGCCCATATGATCTCGTCCCTAACACATACCAAATAAGAAGCCAAACAACTCCAACAAAATGGTACCTTGTTAGAAAATATGGACCAGATTTGCATGTGTGTGACTGTCAGTGGGCAAAGAAGGGAAACACATGCAAACATGTGTTAAAGATTTTAGATCTTCTAAAGAGAAACAAAATAAATGAGCAAGATCAAGTTGTTGGTAAGGGTCATTTGAGATTTAATTTTAATATTTATATGTTAAATGATTATTATTATTTTTCAAAAATAACTAAATTAATCTCATTGAATTATAGATGGCACTACTCCATTGCTTGATGATGATGAGAATGTCAGAGGGAGATTCAGTCATGGAAACAATACCATTGGTAATATTGATATGGTATTTACAATTAAATATTAGTTTTTTTTATGGTTCACAAAATTAATTAAATCTTAATCGAATTATAGATGGTTGCAATCAAATAGAAGATCAAGAGGTGCTTAGGATTGCCATTGGTGAAGACCAAAGAACAGGTAAATCTCAATGTCACCATTTTATAATAAAATATTAAGATATTTTTAGATTTAATCATTTTTATTTGTATTACAGATGGCTGGAAATCATCTGGTGCTTTGAATGATAACTTTCAAAATTCTATTGATTATTTAAATCATCTACTCCAAAATTTACCAACCAGTGAAGATGAAAAAGAAAAGTTTTGTCAATGTATTGGGAGATTGCGAAAAGATATTCATACATCTCTTCCTTCCTCTTCCACATTTACATCAATCCCTGGTTCAGATAACATATCTACGAGACGAATATCACCATGGTTCAGTCCAAGCAAAATGTGTAAACGTCGTTCAATTCATCAAAGAGACAATGCCATTTCTGAAGACTTGAATGAAACAATTGAGGACTATGAAAATTTTCAATTTCCCTCTACAGGATGTAGAAAGAAAAAGAAAAAAAAGGTCATTAAATGCTCAAGCATCGCAATAGAAGAAGAAAGAGTTAGTATTATGCAACAACACAGTAAGTATATTTTTTAAAAAGAATTTTAGTAATTTGCATAACAATACTTCTTGTTTTTATTTCATATGTTAAATACATGTCATTGTAGGTTTGGATGATCAAGAAAGTACTCAACGACATCAATTACCTTTCTCGATTGATCTAAACCAAACAATAATAGATGAAATACAACTTATAGATGGTAATTTTTTAACTATTAAGTGTGTTTATTAACTTTATAGGAAATTAGTCAATTCCTATCTCTAATCAAATTTCTAATCTTTATAAATTTACTATTGTTTATATTAATTACATAATGTAGTTTTACACTTGAAAACTTTATCTATGTTGATGTGTTAAATATGTGTCATTGCAGCTTCAAAGGATCAACAAAATAGTAGAGAATACATGTTACCTTTTTCTATTGATCTTAACCAAGAAATGACAATGGAGACAATGCAAAGTGGAGATGGTATAAAAATTATAGAACACACTTCAATCAATTTTATGTTTTTAATTTGTAAATTATTTTTTTCTATGTTGATGTCTCAAATGTGCATGTTATTGTGGCTTTAGATGATCAACAAAACACCCAACAACATATGTTACCATTTTCTATTGATCTTAACCAAGAAGCAACAACAATGGATGTAATGCAAAGTAAAGATGGTAACAATATGGTAATTTGAAATTTCTAAATTATAAATAAGTTTTTATTTGGTGGTCTAATTTATTTACCATTTAGCTAATTAATCAAATTTATGGTTTGACTTGTTACTGTGTAGTCAACTTTTCATCCATCCAGTGGCATGAGGAGGCTAGATTTTGATGATCCACCACAAATGTAAGATTTGTCTGAGACATAAGATCAATTCGACTATTGGAATGTGTAGTTATTCTACATACACTTGGTATGTAGATCTTGAGATGACATATGTAACATTTTGAGTTGGTATAAATGCCAATTTTGTATATGTGTAGAGAATTATTCTACAATTTTATATATAAAAGTCTATATACAATATAATTTTTGTTGACCCCTTTCACATAGGTTTTGACATTGATGTGAAGGGTTGATTTTGACACTTATAGTGTTGGCATATATTCTGAGGTCTTCTGTATTTAATGATCATCGAGGTTCATTTTGGTTTGGTACATTTCTGGTGATACCTTTTTGCATACATTTTTGTAATTCATTGAAGGCTCAGTTCTATTGGTTTGGTCACAAAGGCAACATAAATTTTTTAGTCACAAAATGATGCAGAGGCTATGGGACTTTTGGAAACACACAATGATTTGAAGGATTTTCTATGAAGCAATCTCAAACCCTCTTCTAGGCACCCTACAGGAGATAAGCCTCAAAGTTTCACTTATGACTTTAAACCTTCACTTATGGACCCAAACCCTTGGGAAGCTTTTAAAAGACTCAAAAAAACTTGTCTTGAATGGTTTCAAGCCCCAAACCTCTGACTTAAACACAAACTCACTTTTTGCACCTTGACTAGGCTTCTAGCCCAACTAGGCCTCTAGCAATGGTTTTTTTTTTACTTTTCACTCAACTTTTTCTAACAACTTTTTGTAAAGGACTCCCAAAATAAATGACTGATTAAGATGTATTTTTTGATGCTACACAACATACCAAAACCTTGTTGGCACTTGTTTTGGATCAGACCTACCAAAATCTGTTGTTTCCTCAAATTTAAGGCCCAATTAGCCCACTTTTTCAAAGCAACCCCTCTCTAAACTTATCCCCTAACTATGAAACTTTCAACAGTATCTTAAAATGTTTCCAAACCAAGGATTTTCAAGTTTTTAGGTGCCTATGACACCCTTGACACCCTCAAACACAAAACCCTCACCAAATTGCTCCAAAATTAGGGCCTCTTGAAAATTAGCTTTCCCAACATTTCCACAACCTTATCTTGGACTTTTCACCAATAACTCAACATATATAAACACCTTAAACTCAAAAATATACCCCTCATTAAGGCAGATCTTCTGCTGCTACACCTTAGCCTCCATTTCCATGCACTTTTCCTTGCTAAAACTCGGTGTACACCCAAGAATCACTCTTTCCTGTACAATAACTTGTTAGATCTGTATTATACATGTTATAATAGATCCATTTCACAAGTTACAGCATCATTCCCTCATGAAATGGATCAAACATCCATGAAAAACCTCAAAATTAGTGAAAAATCTGCACTTTCTTGAGGACAGTCAGCAATAATATACAAAGAATTGATTGCTGTTGCTTTCAGGACATTCAAATGACTTCAAAAAAAGTTGATACAAGTCCCTAAACCATCCTACTAAAAAAATCTTCAATAGAAATCAATAAATCATCAAAAGAGCACAAGAAAAATGCAAGAAATTGCTGTTTTTTTGCTTCTTCCTATAGCAGTCCGTACAAAATCCGTACCAGCAACCCAAACTCCCTACAAATGATTCCTTTAGGGTTATAGACCCATCCCACAACTGCTCAAACCATTTTGAATTGGTTTGATTACATTAAAGTTGCTAAAACTCCTAAAAATCACTTTCCCGCCCAAAGTTGGAAGTTTAAAATTTGAATTTTCCAACTTTTATTTTATTAACTCCTACTAACTAAAAATCCTTAAAACCTATTAAATGGAATTATTCAACCTTAATTAACATGATTAAAACACTAAAAACCTATCTAGACTCTTAGGACATTATTTGTCCAATTACAATGCATTTTGGTCCTATGGTCCTTATCAAGACCCTTAGGACATTTGACTCCCTTAATGTTTTTAACCATTTCAAAAGTCATTATAGGCTTCAAAATGTCATAATTAACTTTCTGAGTTCCTTGATAGGTCTTCATGACCCCTGCATCCTCATGTCTGTTGAAGTGTTCCTTGAAGAGCTTGGGTGCTCCTGCACCATTCTCCCCAAGAAAGAAAAAGTTCTTGCCCCAAGAAGTATCCAACTTGTTGCTGCCATAATACTCCTTGTTCCTGTATGTTTGCACCTTCTGATTACCAAGCATGAAATCTCCCAAAGTTACCTTCTTCCTTTTCTGCCAACCTGCATTCATGTCACTCAACATGTTAGTGTCAAAACTGTGTTTTGTTTGTCCTTTTTGCTGCTTGATCTCAGTTTGATCTTGTGCCCTATTTTTGCCCTTAATCCCCTGATTTCTTTGGGAAAGAACACCTCCTCTATCACCCTCAACTATAGGGCATTCAATGCCTCCAACCTTAATACTGTCCAAGTCCCACAAATTCTGATTTTTAGGACTGTGTGCTTCAAATCTCTGCTGCAACTTACTATTTTTCAACCAACCAGTATCTTCCCCTGTCTTACCCTGCACTTTCACCTGCAAATTCTTCTCAAAACAGATCACAAAACTCTCATTAGACTGCTCCAAAGGCAAAGGAACCAACTTATACCTAATAGCATCTTTATGCACCAAATATGTGTTATGAAATCCATCATGCACTGTCCTCCTAGCATACTGCCATGGTCTCCCCAAGATGATATGACCACAAGTCATTGGAATGACATCACAAAGCACCTTGTCATGATAAGATCCAATTGAAAAATCTACATAAGTGGTGCAGGAGCACCTTCACCATGATTATATTTTGTAAATGATTTCATTTTTTCATTTGTAGAAGTCATTTAAAAGTAATTTTCAAAAAAAAATGTAATGATGTCAACAATTATTGCAATCAAAGTGTAAAAGTTGCATAAAGCAACAATTAGGGAGTTAAAAAGGTCATTAGGGAGACTAAACATTAGTGGGAAGTTGGAAATCAGTTGGAAACTGATTATTCATGTTGTAATGTCTTTAAAAAGGCTCTTTGTACGTTCATAAGCTTGTGGGTGATTGAAAATTTGAAATGGAATAATGGAAAGCACAGTTTTCTGTAATTTTCTTCAGAAAATTCACAGTTTCTAGACTTTGTACGGATTTTTATGGCCTCAAATGATGGAATAAATATTTGTAAGTGTTAGAGGGAACAATCACCTTCCATTTCCAATTTTTTTTATGTAGATTGGTTCATTTTTAAAGAAGTTATGCTAATTTTTGTAAACACAGTCTAAATTCTGATCTAGGGTAATAATTTGCAGTAAAATTCGTATTTCTCAAAATTTAACCGTTGGATTTTACTAAAAATTGTAGAAAATGTCTATAATGATATTCTCTAAAGTTTCACCAGAGCGATTGGATTAATTTTCTGATTTGTGAAAGTTATAAGTGATTGTTTGCATGCATATCTGGTTATTTCGACCTAATTTGTAGCAAAGAAGTCCGGACAGCAAGCCTATGTTCCAAAACAAGTGTACCTAAAAATGATATATGTTTTTAATGTCCGAAATGGGCACTCAAAAATGTATTTAAGTTTCGTAGATTCAATTTGGTTTGAAAGTTACACCCGATTTAGCCATGGTGCTAGGTTTTGAATCTTGGATGCAAGAATTGATAAATCTGATAAAAGATAGTTGTGAGGCAACATATTTGGCTTGAATTTGTCAAATTAAAGATGGTAAAATCTATGTGACTCTTTCCTCCATGACCTTGTACTACTTTCAACAACCTTACTAACCTCCTTTCTTCAGGGTCTTCTATCTCACTTGCAGGTGGTTCTTGATTTACCCTCACATGCTCTTCATCTCCATCATTATCTTCTTGGTTTTCTTGTGCTTCTCTCCTATTTCTCTCAAGCCTGTTTATCCTTGCTTGCATAGTCTCTCTCTCCCTTATCCATTTCCTTTCTTCCCTTGCTCTTGCCTGCTCTTTTGTTGCTTCTTGTTCTCTTCTTTCTCTCCTTTCCCTTTCCAAGGTTTCCCTTAACTCCTCCAACTCTCTTGCTAGTTGATTTTTTGGTTCCATTGCTAATTCTTCAATCCCTAAAGGACCTACTCACTTCTCTAATACCACTCTGATGCAGAGGGAATGGGAACTTTAGGAAAACAACACAATGATTTCAAAGGTCACAACAATGCATTCTCAAACACCCTTATAGAAATAAGGCTCAATGGCTCACTTATAACTTATATGCTTCCTTATGGACCCAAACCCTAGGAGTGCTCTTAATAGACTCATACAAACTTGTCTTGAATGTTTACAAATCCCCAACCCTCTGTCTTAAGCACAACTCTCTTTTTGCACCTTGACTAGGCTTCCAGCCCAACTAGGCCTCCTACGATGGTTTTTTTAACTTTACTCACAACTTCCCCAAAGGACTTACCAAAATAATGATTGTTTTAGATGTGGTTTATGACCTGACACAACATACCCAGACCTTAATGGCACTTGTTTTGGATCATACTTCCCAAATCCTGCTGTTTCCACAAAAACTAGGCCAAATTAGCCCTCTTTTTCAAAGCAACCCTATTCCAAACTCAACTCCAGATCATAATACTTTCAACAGTACCTTAAAATGTTCCCAAACCAAGGATTTTCAAGTTTTTAGGCACCTATGACAGCCTTGACACCCTCAAACACAAAACACTCACTAAATTGCTCCAAAACTAGGGCCTCTTGAAAATTAGCTTTCCCAACACTTCCAAAACCTTCTCTTGGAATTTTCACCAATAAATAAACATATCTAAACACCTTAAACTTAGAAATATACCCCTTATTAAGGTAGATCTTCTGCTGCTACACTTTAGCCTCCATTTTCATGCACTTTGCATTGTAAAAACACGGTGTACACCCAAGTATTCTTCCTTACCTGCATGTCATCTTGGTATATTTGTATTATACATGTTAGAACAGATCCATTTCACAGGTTACAACATCATTCCTTCATGAAATGGATCAAACACCCATGAAAACCACCAAAAACTAGTGAAAAATCTGCACTTTTTGAGGATAGTCAGCAATATAACACAAGAAACTGATTCCCAACATTATTCAGGTCATTCAAAAGGTTAAATGCATGTAAATATAAGTTCTTAAATCATCCAAGTGAGCATGAAACCAAAAGCAATAAGAGATTCATCAAAAAAACTCAAGAAAATGCAAAAAACTCAACCTTAACAGATGCAAAAAATCTGGACTATACTTGGACAAGAAATAATTTTTTATCTATGACATTTTTCTTGACTCAGGGAAAGCATTTTTCCCATCTTGACCGTGACAACACTTTTTAATCTACCTGCATGAAATAACTTGTTCTAAAGCTCCCATTTTGGCATAGGTAAGGAGGATGTTGGAAAAGGTTGTGGAATTTTGTTTCATGCCTACCAATTGCATTTGCTTGAAAGTTTCTTAAGACTTTTTAAGAAATCAATTTTATGTATATTTTGCAGTTATTGCAATATTTGAGGACACATCTCAGAGGCATTCTTCAAGCAGTTTATGTGCCTTAGATAAGGTCTTTCAAGACCATTTTAATCATTTGATAGGAAATAGTATACGTTATTCAAAAGGTGGAAAAACACAAACCTTGTAAACCTTGTTGTAAAGGTAAAAAAGAGTAAATGATAAGTTCATTAGTTAGGTGGAAGTTAGAATTAGTTGTAGGAATTTGTTATGAGTTATTTTTATTTTCAAGGCATAAATAAGCCTCTCACAAGTCGAGGTGGGGGAGAGGGATGTAAATGATGGATAGATCAATGAGAAAAACTTGTTTTTCATGCAAATTTCTGTGTTTTTTTGATAAAACGTGAATATCTGCTCCTGTACGGCCATGTACGACTTGATATTTGAAGGACAGTCATTGGAAAAGATATTATTGTGTGTCTTGATCATTTTACACTTGGTCTGACTTAATTTCATGGAGAAATAAAGAAGTTAAGGTGTTTTTAGTTCAAACTGCCCCAAACCCTCATCTAGGGCATATAGGGCATATAGTGGAAAGAAAATTACTTTTCTCACATTCTGAATAATGGGTAAGGCTAAAAACTCATGGAAAGGTTCATTTCTATCTTCACTTTAACATTCCAAGTTTGTAAGATGTGAAAATCGAGTTTACTATTGATTTTAATATGCCCTATGGCTGTGTTTTTAAGGAAAATCTAGAAAAATGACAATGAGCAATGAGTTTTCTCAAAGTTTTGTTATTGAAATTAATGTCCATCAAGCAGAGAAGTGTTTGAGAACTATGCCAAGGTGTTTATGT